>JAKCPI010003621.1:0-58181 GCA_023213315.1 Euborellia annulipes | reverse complement strand
TAGAGAGGTGAAGGGCCTCTCACTCCCAAAATTGGAACCGGGTTGATGGCTCTCGAGCTAGATACCGGTACTTGGGGTTGGTGCGTGTCTCCGTGCACGATGCACCAGGGGGAAAATAGACGAGGGGAATGATTTTTTTTGTAGGCTATTGAGGGGTTTAAGTGCCATAATTTAGGCTTTTTCCCTCAAATAAAAAAAAAAAAAAAAAAAAAAAAAAAAAAAAAAAAAAAAAAAAAAATTTTATTTTTTCTTAAAGAGCTCTGAGATCGAATTCGGATCAAGAGAAAGAAACACAGAAACTCCGCTATTTTTTAGGGATATCTAAAATTCTTAAAGATGTGAGGGTTGCATTTTTATTGCCTGAAACGAGATGAATGAAAATTTGGGCACTAAATTAAGAAAATTAGGAAAGGACGGGCCCGGAGCCAATCCGAAGGGGGTCCAGGAAGGTGGAGTGCCTAGTAATATATTTCATTAGACGCCTTATACTGCCCTATTAGTCGGGGGGGAGAAATCATCCTGAACCCCCCATCGAAAATTTCTGGCTACGCCTATGTCTTCAACTCAGGATTATTTTATCCAGCCTACCTCCTAGCACAAGAATGCGTGTTCTACCACTGTGCTATGGCCCAATAGACTTTAAAAAGCCCTCTTTGACTACTCTTGAATCCAAGAAAATAATTTTTAGAATTAAATCTGCGGGTCTAATGAAATCAATAATTTTGAAACGCAAGAACTTTGAAATTATCAACTTTTGGAATAAATCAGTCAACCGCAAATGTAAAATATTTATTGTAATTTTATGATAAATTACCTTATTTTAAAGAATTAGGAAAAAATAAAGAAAAGAAAATAAAGGAAAGTAAGATAAGAAATATTTTACCGTAAAAAAAAAAACAAATCAAAATATAACAGTTCCCACTAAAAGAAAAAGAACACCAACAATACACACAAAACAAAACATGAACAAAGACGAGCATAAGAATTGCGACAACAACAACATCAACAACAACAACAACAACTAAAAAACTAACTTTCACAGTAGATATTGCCATGCCCTGAAAAGCCTTCAGGGCAGGAACATCGATAGGAACCAGGGACATTAATGCATTTAGCATTAATACCACAACTGGTGCCACGACCACACTCGTTGATGTCGACACAACCGCCAGGTGTTTTAGGATCGCCGGTGTAACCCTCCAAACATTGGCATGTATGACCGCCTCCTGGTGTGTTGATACATAGGGCTGATTGCCCACACGCTGAATCCGATGAACACTCATCCATGTCTGGCATTGATCAATCATTCAATCAATCAATCAATCAAAGCTCTTAATTTTTTTTTTACACAAAACAAGATGTTGTTAAAAAATAAATTTTGTGTGGGAATTAACCGCATCAAATTCACTTGTTTCAGCTTATCAGCCTTCTTCAGAGACAAAATAACATTCAAGATTAATTATAATAATTTTTATTACATTTAATTACAATGTATAATAATAATATTATTTTTCTTTTACCTCAAATTGAAAAATTTAAAATGAATTTGCCAATTTTTAAATTTAAGAGATGAAAGAAAAATATTATTATTATTATACATTGTAATTGAATGTAATAAAAATTATTGTAATTAATCTTGAATGTTATTTTGGCTCTGAAGAAGGCTCTTAAGTGCATATTGTACAATCTTGTAAGCCATAAAACGCTCTGAAAAATATTAAAAATTCTTTTCAATTTTTAAACCAGAAATAAATCAATTCTCCTCACAAAATTTATTTTAACTAAAGTAGGGATTAGGCAATTTGATTTCTTTTTTTTTGTCATTCAATCGTTAGTAAAGAATCGATTTATAAGAGTTTTATTTGATTCTCTTTAATAGTGAAGATCCTCGAAAACTTCTCATTAAACTGATTCACGTTATTTTTTAATTCTACCATTCTTATAAGTTAGTAACATATATATTTTCTGTATTCCTTGTTTTTGCCGCAATTTTGATAATTAAAAATAAATAAGAAAGATAAGGAGCTTTCTATATTTCTATGCTGTTATAAATTATATATAATTATATAATAATATTTATAAACTATTCATTATTGATCAACGAAAATCAACCAAATGCATGAGATTAAATATAGACCTGCCACCTGTTGGCAAATTTTTGTAATAGTTATGTTTTGGCTTAAAAAACTCTTAACGCCATCTTATCGGCAATGTCTCCTGAGGCCCCTTACAGGATAATATTTTTCACATTAAAGTTTTGATGACAAATAAAAAAAAAATATCAAATTTGTATATATAGAGTATATTATTCTAAAGTGACATACCGTCACAGCCGGTCATTGGATCTCCAGAGAAACCAGGTGGACAAGAACATTGAAACGATCCACGAATATTGTCACAAATGGCATTCCGTCCACATGGTGATCGTGCACATTCATCGTTATCACGACATCCGGTTGGGCCTGAAGGATCACCGGTGAATCCTAAAGGACAGGCACATCGGCGTCCAGCTGAGGTTGCTGAACAGATCGCTCCGGGGCCACAATCGGTATTGGCTTCGCATTCATGTTCAATCACACACTACGGAAACGAATTCAAATGATTTAATGATTTGATAACACTTTGTACCCGTATATACTTTGATGAATACTCACCCCGTCATAAGGGTTCCCGACAAATCCTTCAAGACAGTGGCAAGTGTGATTTCCAGGTGTGTTGAAACATGCGGCGTTGACACCACAGGCGTCTGCTTTTGTACATTCATCAATGTCTAAAAGGAAACAAATTTAAAATATTTTAAGAATCAATTAGAAGAAGTATTTTCCCTGAAAAAGTTGTAAAAAGTACTGAACTCGCTGATTTCGTATTCTCGCGCCAAAAAAAAAAAAATTATTTTATTTAATAAAAGGACCATTCATAATGAAACGGGATAAGAAAAAGAAAACAACTTGATGCTGTTTATATTTAAATATCAATATAAAACCAAAGTTCAATTTTATTTATGATTCATAAAAAAAGAAGATTTTAATGGCATAACTGTAAATGCAATAGCTTCAATTTGAAGAGGAGAAAACGTTAATTGAAATGCTCTTCAAAACACTTGTGGTTAAACATTTAAAGATCTGGCAAAAATATTAATTATTTATCCTTAAAATATAAAATTACAGTAAAACCCCTCTTAACCGGCCCGGTCGGATCCCCGTTTGGCCGGTTAATCCGAGGTTTCAGTGAATAATTGATTTGTTTAACTCGCTCATTTTTTTTTTTTAATTTATTTAAATTGAATTGGCTACCAATCAATTTAAATAAATAGGGACGGGGTCTAAATTGCCTAAAAAAAAAAAAAAAACGCGCCCACCGACAAAATTGCATTAATCCGTCTCTGGTTCTGTGCTGTTCACACCAGATTTTTTTTGTGTCGACATATATTTGGCATTAAGAGGATAAGGGACAAAATAAGGTTCTGGAAATCCCAAATAAGCAACACAGCTAGTCGTTTTTTCAATTTTTATTTAACATAAAGTGCCAGGTCCAACGTTTCGGGCCCATATGGGACCATCTTCAGGTCTAAAATATAAACATTGATCACAAATTCTTTTTAGTTGCACTATTACATAATTTATTACAATCTTACATAAAAAACATTTACCCAAGCCATTGTCAATTCATTGATCTTGGTCATCTCAATAAATTGACATTAGCTTGGTTAAATGTTTTTTATGTAAGATAGTAATAAATTATGTAATAGTGCAACTAAAAAGAATTTGTGATAAATGTTTGATTTTATCTATTGTATTTTAGCCCTGATGCTGGTCCTATATGTGACCGAAACGTTGGCCCTGGCACTTTATAAAATTGAAAAATCGACTAGCTGCGTTGCTCATTTGGGATTTCCTGAACCTTATCTTGAATTATCATTATTATTATTATTTTATCCATCAAAATCTCGACATCGAATTTTTGACATGAATCCACTACTTTCTCTCTCTAACATAAATAGGTAGGAGAAAGAGTCTATAATCTAGTAACTGACCATGGCACTCGATCTCGCCGTCGCCCTCGAATCCTGGATTGCATTTGCAGACAACTCCACCGGGTACATTGCAACACTCAGCATTCTCAACACAATGCAACGCAGCATTCGGATCGGCACACTCGTCGATATCTGCAATTAAAACAAAGAGAAAAAAAAAATGTCAGAAATCTCTGTCTATGATAGTATCTAAGTTATTCTAGATTCATTTATCACCCTCTTGGGTTTCTCGTTAAATTACAATGAACTTACAATAATATTTGAAAGTGCTGTTTCAAACAATCAAAACTTGCATCCAAGAATAAAGAATCTAATTATTACTGTATACAGGGTGTTTCAAAAAGAACTTTATAACTTTGAAAATTCGTATAAATTTATTCAGAGAAGCTACAGAGCTGCTTAGAAGACACTAAAATCCAGGGGCGTAACGAGGGCGTGGCAAAACAGGTCCCCGCCACCTGCGCAACTGGGCTACTGGGCTGGGGGCGCAAAACAAAGGAGACCGACCAAGTTGGGAGTTGCACGTGGTTTTTCTTAACAGGGGAGGGGGAATTTGATTATTCAGGGTGCAATTTAAAATTTATATATTTTTAAAAATACATGCATTATATAGGGAGCACAATAATTTTAGAAAGATGAAGCTTGGCACAAAAAATGGCGTCGATCAAAGGGCACACCGGAAGATCAGTGCGATATATGCCCGTTTCCTCAGAGTAATAAGCGCTGCCCCCTGCCTAGGTTGATTCGCAGCGCAAAGTGTACTTAAACAATTTTCACGTTAAATTTTCCTGATGTACTTTTTAAAGGGCATCTTTAAAATAATTGATTTTTGAATTTTAATCAAAATCGTTAGAGCGAATTTCGAGAAATCGAAAAAAAACTGAAAAAATACTTCAGTAAAGTACTAGTACCCTTTGGCCGATGTGAATGAAATTTCTTGAAATACTTGCGACATAGATACTTGGCTTAAGGATAAAATTTGAGTACCGAGAGTTTTTTCGTTTTTGAGTAATTCCCATTAACCCACATTTTTTGATATTTCACTTGAAATTAATTTAATTTATTGTGAAAAAATCTTAAATTTCAAGAAGATCGATTCCAGTTAAAATATCAAAACATAATGTTTATGTAAATTTCTCTGAAAGAGATTTTATTGCTTTTAAATGGCTGTTTGATTGTTTTTCTTGAAATTGCCATTAAAAGGAGGCGATTCCCTTTAGCTCGAATTTGACGTCATTTTCACAATCATTTGAATTAATTTCAACTGAAATATCAAAAAATGTGGATTAAATTAAATAACTCAATAAAGAAAGAACTCTCGATACTCTAATTTTATACTTAAGCTAACTACACATGTCCCAAGCATGTGCAGGAATTTCATTCCAATCGACCAAATAGTATTAGTACTTTACTGATGTACTTTTTTCAATTTTTTTTTTTATTTTTCTCACAACGATTTTGTTTAATAATCAATTTTTTTTTAAAATGCTCTTTAAAATGAATATTGCCGGCGGGCCTGGCAAGAAGAAGGAACAACAGCCACCAAGATCATCATTGTTAAGCAACGCCAAGTGGTGCTGAAAATCGGGATAGGTTCGACATCGAATTTTTGACATGAATCCAATACTTTCTCTCTCTATATATTAACATATATCTAGAGGTAAGAGAAAGTAAAATGAAAGAAGTGAGGCCACGTGAGATCAGAATTAGATTGTTGCTGGTCGATGGGTGGTGGGGGGGGGGGGGGGAATGGCACGTGAGTTGTTTGCGTGCGAAAATACGCCGGATACGAATTAACTGTAAACGCAGCGCATCTGCGAAGGTAAGCCATTGAACTGAGAGAGTGAGTGATGGGTGTGTCACTCAATCTAGTGAAGGCTAAATGCACACTAGCACTACATGTGTTATATAATAATAATCCATATGCCACAATTCTATATTTTTATTTTTATTTTTTTGAATGAAAGAACAATCGACTTTCTTTTGTTTGACTAATAATTATTATTAATTGCTTTTCTCTCTCCCTTCAAGTAAATTAACAATGTCTGTCATGTTTATCCTGTTAGAGTGTTCACTGGGATAGAAAACCATTTTTTTTTTCTAACAAAGGCCAAATGAAAACAACAATGGGAGGGGTCGGCTGCAGGTACTAAATCACAATTAGGACAAACCCGACTTTTCAGCGCCATCAATTGAGCAAAGATTTTCCTGGTATTGACATTAGAGTGCTCTGATAGTAGCAAAAAAATTTAGTGTTGTCTTCTACACAGCCGGGGGCCTTTTAACGTGACTGACTTCAAACGATTTTTACTTTCTTGTACCTATATATGAAATATATATAGAGAGAGAGTAAGTATTGTTTTTTTTTCTTTACTTTGTTCACATTTTCATAGTAACAATATCGGACAGGTGTGTCCAAACCTTTATCCATTAAGGGCAACTTTTGCTTAAAAAATGAGGTTTTGTGAAAAAAAAAAATTGATTTTAGAATTAATTACTCGGAATTTTTTAAATTATTCTATTAGAGGTTTTTTTTTCTTTCTGCACAAATTGACATCACATTAGTCGTTCGGAATCTACAGTGGTTTAAACTTTCAAATCATAGCGTAAAGAATTTAAAAAAAAAATCATAGCGTACAGTCGCGCGGTAAATGATAGGAAAAAAATCTGGTGTGACTGTCGATCAGCACACAACCTTCGGTAATCGAAAGTTGTGTTCTGTGCTTGTCACACCAGATTTTTCGTGTCGACATATATTTAGTTTCCGCCGATATATTAAAATTCAAGATGTAAAATTTATAAAGTGTGGAAAATATTTATATTTTGTTACCATGGCAAGGGCGGATACAAGGGGGGTAAAGGGGGTAATTAACCCCCCCACCCTGAGATTTGAAAAATACTTTTTTTTTCGGAAAAAAATTTATTTTTAATGTAAAATTTTAAAAATTAATACTTAAAAATTTGTTTTGCATTTATATTCTGGCAAACAAGTACAGAATAGGCCTTTAAATTTCCAAAATTAAGAAAAAATAGTGTGCTGTGCGACCAGTCACACCAGATTCCCCCCCCCCCCCCCCCCGAGAAACACCTCTGGATCCGCCCTTGTACCATGGCAACCATTTCTCCTGTCTTTTCTATGAAGTACAAGAGTAAAGTGTGATTCAGATTAAAAATGAGAATATACATTTTAAAGAGCATCTAAAAAATAATTGATTTTTGAATTAAAAAAAAATCGTTGGAGCAAATTTTGAGAAAATCGAAAAAAACTGAAAAAAACAGCATCAGTTAAGTACTAGTAGGCCTACTCTTTGGCCGATATTGATTCAAAGCTTATTTTCACTCTACCGGTGATGTTTAACTTAAATATAAAAATGCAGCCTCATAGCCCGATTCCTTCATGCTTAAAATTGAAAAAAAATAGGGTGGTCTTAAGAGTATTTTCATCACTGTATGTGCATATAGCGGTATATAATCTATACAGTGAGGTGCAAAAAAAAAGTGCAATACTTTGTTACTTCTAAAAAAAGACCTTTTCTATTCTATCTTAATGATAGTGTAATTTATTAAACATTTAATATGTAATTATCAAAAAGTTTAAAAATTATTTATAATATTATAAAAAACAAGATTTTTTTTTAGTGGGTTACAAACAATATAAAAGTGTCTCCTAGATTTAAACGAAAATTTCATGTTTAAACAAAGCCAAGGGCATTAACTCCAATCAAAATGCTTGGGAAGATTTTTATTTGTCCTTGAAAATGAAAGAAATTATATAAAGATTACTATGAAGCTTAATAATCATGATGAAATGGCTAATTGTAAGGTGTATTTATTTTATTTTATTTTTAATAAATAAATAAAAGAAAAAAGTCCTGAAAATAAAATCCTTGATTTCCGGTCTTCATTTTATTTTTATTTTGAATTTCTCTCTTATTTCGTTATTAATTGAGAGGACATCATTGAAGATTTAATAGAAAAAAGATTATATAATCTACACCGAGCCGGTCCTGGGACATGCGAGATCTAAATTTGGCCCCAATATACCATGGTATATACTAGGAACCGACCGAATATTCGGTTTCGGTTTCGGCTGAAAATCTTGTTTGACCCTAGTATATACATATTACATACCATCTATTGCAATAGTTACAAAAACAATTTATAGCTGAGATGTTATATTAATAAGAGGGTAAAAATGCAGCTAACTTTATTTCTTTATTCGTTTAATCCCCACAGGTGACGTTTCGGTTTCCCTGTTTGAACCATCCTCAGAGCTGGCGAAAAGTCATTATGAAAGTCATAGTGGATTTTATACATTGTTGAATAATTGTTGTATATAATAAATATATACACAGTATGAATATTATCCAGAATTGAAGAGTTCGAGCGCAGATGGTACTAACTCACAAATATATAGATATTTCAATTTTAAACTTTGCAAACAAACAAAAACCAATAGTAAGTTGGTTCTTAAGAGGTTTAGTTATGTTGAATACATAGGCGTAGCCAGGGGGGGGGGATTTGGGGGTTCAAACCCCCCCCCCCCCATGGGACCCAAGCCATGACTAGATATTTAATACAAATTATATTTTACATAGGGTAAGAGAAAGTAAAATATAATAATTTACTCTAGCTAAAAAAACAAACCAAAATGATTTATAAATACCCTAAAATAGAGCCCTGCACGGGCCGATTTTTTTTGGCCCGTACCCGCCGGTGTCCGTATTTTTTTTTTGACCTCCCGCCCGTACCCGGCCCGTAATTTTTTCCCATTCTTCAAGCCCGCCCGTACCCGCCCGGAAATTTTTCAAGAATTGCGAGTCAATTTTTCAAATACAATATTTTTTTTTCCGAATCCCTCTTCTTATAAAATATTTTGGAGCATTTAGAAATCTATTATTTATGGGATTTTAATGAAATTAAAAATATAGATCCCATCTGAGCAATGAATAGAGGGCTTCACTTTTTGAATTGTTTTTTTTTTTTTTTTTTTTTTTTTTGTCGAAATTATTTCCAAAATAAAAAAGCTCTTTTTAAATAAAATATTTTATATAAAATAACCTTGAAATCATACATTGTATAATATAACATAAATCTTCTTTTATTTAATAAATAAAAAAATTATTTAAAAATATTTTTTTTTTTTTTATATAAGCTTCCCTGGGAGTAATTGCCAATGCTGACAATTGGCCGAACCTTGGGCCAATTGTCATTTGCCGAAACTTAAGTAGTAACCAAATTGGGCGTGCTCGGGCTTGGTCATTGTTGGTCGGTTCAATACTATGGGCCAAGCCTGATCTGAGTTGATCAAGGTTGGCCCAATGTTACAATATTATGAGAGCGTCCTTGGGAGACGAATGGACCAGCTCTGCCCGAGCTTGGCCCAATGGTGGGGGCTACGCAAGGCTCGGTTTAATAATATAATACCATTGGGCCAAGCCTCGGTCCAGGCTTGGTCCATTCGTCTTCCCAAGGCTCGGTTTAATAATACAATAACATTGGGCCAAGCCTTGGATCAAGCCTCGGACCAGGCTTGGCAATAGTATAAACCGAGCCTTGGGAAGACGAATGGACCATGCCTGTACCGAGGCTTGGCCCAATGGTAATAAACTTACTAACCGAGCCTTGAGCAGGACCATTGGGCCAAGCCTCGGACCAGGCTTGGCCCAATGCCTAATTGACCCATCATGTAACTAGTTTAAAAAAAAATTAACATTGAAATCAAGTACATTATTGTAAAAAACAGTATATATATTTTAAATCTGGTGATTCTTTTAAAGTTTAATTAGCTAAAATAAAAGGCAAATTAAATAGCTTAAAAGAGAGTCATATCAATTTACCAACATTATAAGAAAAAGACCAAACAAAAAAAAAAAACAAAAGGCCCAACCCCCCCAAAACCCACCACGATTTCAACCGTCCGAGGCTGGCCCAATTTTTTTTTTTATATAAGGTTGTTATTTTCAATTTATAATAAAAAAAATTAAAATTTTTCATTCTCTCAGATGACGGAAAAAGAAAAAAATATTAAAAATTTTATTTTTTTTATTTTTTTTTATAGGTCCGTGCCCGCCCGATTTCATTTGCATGCCCGCCCGCCCGCACCCGTTTATTTAAACTTGCTACCCGCCCGTGTCCGCCCGTATTTTTTTCATGGCCTTCAAAACCCGCCCGGCCCGGCCCGCGGGCCGGGCGGGCTACGGGCCTACGGGCCTACCCGTCCCCGTGCAGGGCTCTACCCTAAAATAATCTTAAATTTTTGAAAAAAATCAAAAATTTCTGGCTACGCCAATGGTTGAATGTACGGTTAGAAAGAATGATTCTTCACTATTTATTTTTACTTTCTCTTACCTATGTACTATTGAAACTAACAATGGTAGGTCGTATGTTTACTTTTATTAAAAAATATTTTTAAATAATTTTTTTGAAAAAATTGGGGTTCACTGTATTCTAATTGATTTATGTATCGAAGGGCCATTGGAACCAACTAGTTCTTGCCAAGAAAAAAATAAATTCAATATCTTCAAACTTTCCTCTAAAATCACGACAAATATGGATTTGTTAACTTTCATTTGCTAACCATGTATATTGAACTGAAAGTCAACAGTATCATCCGTTATAGCATTTGAAATTCAAATAAAAAACAACTTTTGATAGGAGATATTTTTGATGGCGTATACCATACTACGTCATTGGTGCACTTGTTACTTTGCATTTAGAATAGAATAGACATTTATTTTTTAAAAGGAATGTCGATTAAGATTCAATTTATTTGCAAGCACACACAAATGGACGGTGTGGTTACGCACTTTGGGAGCCGTGGAATGCAAGAGGATGTTCTCTTCGAGAAGAAGTAGAAGAGGAGGAGTCAATGCCCTAGAGCCCAAGAGCAACGAACGGCCTGCCTCCATCAACAACGACGAGGACGACCCCAAACAACCAGCCTCTCTCTCTTCAAATAGCCAAATCAATTAAACAAGTAAATGAAGCACTCACAGTTGAGAGGTTAAAATATATAAATAATCGATCGCTACAAGTGGGGAGGATCTTATCGTTGTTAGACTTGATTCCTCCTTTTCCTCTCAACTCTTAAAGGGGTTCAGGAGGGACGTCTAAACGTACTTTAAAAAAAACTAGACTATTATAAGGAATTTTTCAATGCGGTTTTTTTTTTAAATGAATTAAATTCATAAGAGATTATTGGAACATCGAGTTATAATTTTTTTAATGACTTATTAAAAAATTATCGTAATTAATTCTTTTTGTTATCAAGCAAATACAAAAAAACAATCTGTCCCAAAAATCGTTAATTTTTTTAAATTTAAAAATGAATTTATTGTTATTATTAATCACATATTAATTAGAGAAATTTTTAAAATAAGCTTAGATGATTTATTTAAAAATCAAATTAGTTCAGCAATCTTGCAATAGATGACAGGCTAGTCTAACAGCCGATCCCCAAATAGCCTATATTTATATATTTTTATGCTTTTATAAAAGTTACATAATATATAATAACATTTATAAAGTATTTATTGTTAAAAGATCAATGAAAATCAACCAAATGCATTAAATATTATTAGCTACCATTCTGACATCTCTTGGCAAATTTTTGAATTACTTGATATTTGGGCATACTTTTTATGACACACTACGCCCTATAGGGAAAAACATGCGTAACACCTTAGGTTCTATTCCGCCTTAAAGATCAAAACTAAAACTTGAGAGACGAATTTATTATTGGCTGAATAAATAAAAATATATAGGGATCGTGCGTGAAACATAGAGGCAGCACTATAGCCTAAGTAAGCGCTGTCTAGTGTTCTTTTGACAAACTTTGTGGAATGTAAACATTCATTGCAAACAACATAAAATATTTTAAAAAATGTAAAAAATAATAAAATACTGATTTCAACTAGTTGTCAGTAATATTATACGCGGCCACAATGATGAAAAAGAGAAAAAAATATTCAACTCAAATCATGTCTATGCGGTAGTTGAAAAAACAAATAATTTTGAAAGTGTCATAAGCGTCAAAGTCACATTTAAATCCAAATCATTCGTTTTATATTCAAGTTCTCATCAATATGATGAAATAATGAATTTGGAACTTTAGATAAAATTTTAAAGTTCTTAATTCGTTGATTAACCCGTTCAATATGTATCCTTACAGAAGGTTATGTTACATCTACTTCTTCTGGGGTGAATAGGTCTTTGTGACCAAAAAGAGGATTTATTAGTACTTATTAGTTTATTATTTATTAGTACTAGCAGCTTTTAGTAATTCACGAATTTTTAATAGCCGGATACCTCACAAGGATTGTATATTTTTTAAAATATTTTCGCTTCCAGGAGAAATTGAGGAATATAAGACGGATGTTCCGATTTGTCGTTGTTTATAAAATGAGTATTACTACAAATTCTCGAATTTTGATTTGGTACCCAGTCTTTTTTGGATTTTCTCTGAAATGGATAAAAGTTTCAAGGTTAAGTTTTTTACTAATAAATAAATGTCATAAATATTAAGAACCTGGTTAACAAAATTAGTTATTTACATGCGTCGAGTTTAATCAAAATCATTTAATTATATAATATATTTTTAATTAATTTTAACTTAGTCATAATTTTTTCTGTTTTTATCCACTGTTTACGTTTTCCTGCTATTTTCATGTGGCTATCTGGAAATTCTATAAAATTTCACTTTCACATCCATTCCAGGTTTCTGAAGTGATGTATCATTACAGCCACGGATACAGCAATTTTTTCTTGGAAGTCGACAAACTTCAAATAATCTCAATATATTTAATTAATAATTATTCCAAAATAAATCACATGTTAAATATTTAACAAATCCCCCCGACTAATTAAGATGATTGCCACTAGTTGGCGCAAAGGTCTAGACGCACGTGTCCCTATAGAAAATGAGTTTATAGAGAGAGAGAGAAAAAAAGTGAAACACTTTTTTAAAAGCAAGCTTACGGAAAGCAAAACGATATAATTGATCTAACGGGTCCTAGAAAAAGGAGCGATTAATAAAAAGAGGTTGAGCAAATGCTCACCTCTCTCTCTCTCTCTCTCTGTTTCTATTCTCCCTTCAAGGAAATGGATCAACAATCATCATTAATCGGCCAGTAGCCTTTTAATAGGGATGTTATTAAATATTGCATAGTGAAAAAAATAATACCCATTTGGGGGAGGTTCATTTTCAAACAGTGAATTTTTAATTAATGGATTAATAACCTCAATACGCCTTGGGTGGACGGTTTTTTTTTTAAATCTAGAGTTACATTTATAGTTTTCTTGTTTATAAAAGAGGGGTTCCCTGAATGAATTTTATGTGGTAGCGTGCTCCTTCTCAGCAAGTCAGAGTCATCCGCGTAGCCAGACTATATTAGCTTAGTGATAGCCAAACCCTCGTTAGGGCGAGAGGGCAGTGGGTTTGTACCTCGGTATGAGATATCAGGGTCATCTATTATTTAATTAGATTAAAAAAGGTAAAATAATGTAGTGGATTTGGCATAAACAAAATTCCTAAGAGGGAAATATATATGGCCCCCCTAGTCTAAATGGCTATGCCCATGTCAGAGTCATCATCTAAATTCCAAATCTGCTAATTCCGCCCAATGCTAGCCTAAAACCACCCTTTAAAAATTCTCTAACAATTAAATCCATGAAAATCCGTCCAGTACTTTAGAAAATGTTATAGGATAAACAAACATTTTCATTTTCTATAAAAGGTTGTTAATAAATTTTACATTTGTGAAAGTTTTTCTTACAAAAATACGGAAATTAAAATCTATATATAATAATAACAAAGTGCCCGTCTGTCTGTCACCATTGTTTGATCACCTTCCCTTTGAATTTGGAAACGTAATTTTGCACTCTTATAGAGGACGTTATGAAAAGTCCAGGAAAAATACTCGGGTTCCGAAATTCCTATAACTTTTTGAGTTATTAATTCCTAAAGTTACGATTTTCCCCCCCTCCCATAGGAAATGTATAGAGAAATATCAATGCATTCTTTGCATTTATATATTCTATGAATGTAAACAAATCCTCAAGCAAGCACTGGATTGGTATATAGTAATGATAATTTCTTTTCGCCTACGGGATTGGTCTAGTTGGTAGAGTACCTTCTATACCGAATGTCGCGGGTTCGGACCCCAGGCAGTCGGATGATTTTATTTAAGCCTTTTGGATACCAAATGACTTAAATAGAAATGCCTGGACCCACAATAGATATTATAAATAATATAACGGTTATCGTAAAGTCTTAAAAGGCCTAAGTTGCCGAAAAGACTGTGTGAATGAGAAAAAGTGTGAATGTTAAAAAAAAAAATTCTTTTCATAATTAAAAAAGGCGAGGGTCCGCCCGCAGGCGGGCCCGAGCCAGCTGGAAGGGGTCCAGGGGATTGGAATACATAGGAACAATAATTTTCATTTCATAATTAAGAAGCCAGCTGTCGCGGCTAGTTTGTCCGTCCGTCGGTCACGCTCTGTTTGACCAACTTCCCACGAAATTTTGCAGGACATTATGGAGAGTCCAGGAAAAATAAGCGGGTGAATGTTCACTGGAGTTACCGAGGTCAAATGGCTTTGTTTATGCAAAAAATTTTGGCTGTTATTGTAATGTTAGCAGAATTTAAAATGAGCTTCCTCTGAAGAAGAAGTGCCTTTGTGCCTTCGAAATATTAGGAATTAGACTCATTTGGAAAAAATATAAAACTTTGTGTTTTTTATTTTTCCCTTCCTACACCCTTGCCGGTGGAGGAGTTTCGGTTTCTATAATTCTCTTGGTATCACTCATTAAGCTTCAAAAGGGGAAGCGCATAAAATTCCAGAAACTCCAGAATTTGCTCATAGGAAAGTATTGAGTTTTGTCTTGCATCATGAAAATTGTGGCATTAAAAAAAAAAATATTACCAGGTGACATTTAGGAGAAACCCAACAAGTCCAATGAATAATGGAAGATTGATTTTTTTAACACCATCTCTCTTTTTTTTTTCATTCACAATTAAATTAAATTAAGTATTTATAAGACGACTCATAAGAACAAAAGAGAAAGAGAGATACTCACCGGAACAATGGAAGCCGTTTCCTGTGTATCCTGGATAGCAGGTACAGTGGAAGCTCCCAAGTGTGTTGGTACAGTGTGCATACAAATGACATGGCTTGGCATTGCACTCGTTCACGTCTAAAAAAAAAGAGAGAGAGAGAGAGACATGTTTTTAATCTCTGTTCTAGATCTTTGTTTAGAAAATTAATCTTATTTGACAACTAGTTATGTTGGACTCTTTTTAATAAATGAGCCTACTGTGAAATTATACTCTATTAAAAAAAAATCATTGTGTGGTTTTATGAAACCACGATGCAAGTGAAACTTTTTTTTCGGATCGTAGGCGTTTAACTGAAAATTTTCAGAAAATACAATTAAGGGCTTTAAAATCGCGTTTTTAATCTTAACTCAATAATTGGAAAATCAATAGACGCATGTTAAAAACTGAGAACAATATTTATTTAGTAATTGAAGATTTGAATCATTTTAAATTATTTTAAAAATTATA
Source organism: Euborellia annulipes (assembly GCA_023213315.1). Taxonomy (NCBI): domain Eukaryota; kingdom Metazoa; phylum Arthropoda; class Insecta; order Dermaptera; family Anisolabididae; genus Euborellia; species Euborellia annulipes. Next base: position 42,584 of record JAKCPI010003621.1, on the reverse strand, counting down.
TTTTATCAATTTAAAAATTGAATAAAATTAAATCTCACAATTATTTTTTTATAATTCGTCATATATATTAAATTTCAATTTTCCTATTTTTGTCAAGGCTTGTGACGTCACGGCTTGTAGCGTCACAGAAAAATTTGAGGCCATCAAATAAAAGTTTCACTTTAAAAATAAAAATAAATTTTTGTTACAATGTTCAAAAGTTATACAGTGCTGTTAAAAATTTTCAAGAGATATTCATCAACTCTAGTCGGGTTGCAAGAAAACAGTTCTGTAAACATTTAAAAGTCTGTTAGTAAACATCCTTTGAGCTTTAAAATTATGTGTTGCTAAAGCAGCTTTAAAGGAACTGTTAACTATTCCCTGCTGTTAAGATATATGTAGATGCAAAACGATTGGGCCACCGAAAATGACACTTTCTATGTAGTTGCCAGTTACCGCAGCCATTGTCAAATTGTATAATTTATAATAGTACCAAAATTATAAAAGAAATAAAAATAGTAATTATATTTATATTCTTTAAATTTTAATTGTTAATATTAGGTTACAAAACAAAAAATGTTTAAATATTTAAATATCGTTAAATAAAAATAATAAATACGTTGGTAGATCTGGCTGTCAGATGTTAAATGATAAAGAACTGGGAATATAATATAACCTCACTTTTTCTCTTTCGTCAAATGAATATCTATAATAATTAATAATATCGCTTAATACGTTCCAGAAACTAAAGAAAACTCAATTAAATTAATGTATTTCTATCTTTACCTCTCTCGCGTGATAATATAGTCACCAAATTCTTATTTATTTCAATGAAACTAATCAGGTTAGTGGATACTTTATAGTTTAAAGCTCCGAATTTCAACCTTTTGTTTAAATACAGCTTTTACGAACCAATCACCTTTAAATACGTTCTTGCAACCCAAAATTATTTAGCGGAAGGTTTAAACCAACAAAAGCGTTTAACGAACCGTTAAATACGTTCTTGCAACCCGCATAGGTCTATTAAATCAACTAATTCCTATAACTTAGTGATTTTTTCTTGGTCAATTCCTAAGGTGGTAAATAAGAGTTTGAATAAAATAAAATTTTATAAAACTTTTTGTTTTCTTGGACAAGTTTGTGCAAATGTTCACTTGTTTCAACTGCAGTTTTCAGTGTCAATGAAAACTACAGGAAATACATTAAATATTAATGATGTATAATATATCTCTTGTAGTTTTAATTGGCTCTGAAGACGGCATTTGAAATTTGTCCAAGAAAAATTCTTTTAATTTTGTTTCATTTCAATTCTTATTTACTAACTTGAGAGTTGACCAAGGATGTCTATCGATTCATACATCCCTGACACTTACCAGGCAATTCGCAACCGCAGCCGCCGAAACCATCATTACAATGGCATTGGTCGTCTAGACAAGCGCCATGTTCACACTTTTTGCCATCTTCTTTGCCACATTCATCTGGAAAAAAACAAAAAACAAAATTTGATTAGAATTCAAATAATATATAAATGAGATAAATTAAAATTAAAAACACCAGTTGATATATTTCAATTTATTAGGACTTATATACATATTCCGACACTTGTTGTGACGCCATCATATTTTTCAATTTCACTCAGTATCAAAGAATAAACAAGACATTGATCGGAATAGAAGAAATACTTCAAAAATTCTTCCCCTATGTATTTTTGAAAGAGAAGTCAGGGGCGGGGGAGGGAGGGTGGGAGGGGGGGGAAAAAGCCTTTGGCCTCGACCATCACGAGTTCATGACCAAAGAGTAGCAACAGTTGAAGAAGGAAGAAATCACGCATTCTTTTATTTTAAAAAAACTTTTAAGCTTTCTCAAGTTTACCTTTTTTAGAGAAGAGAGTGAGTGTGAAGAAAAGAAACACGCACACGCACACACGCACACAAGTGTTTAGAAGACAGATAACACCCGAATCTTTCTATTATTGTTAAATTATCAACAATCCACACTAAACTTTGAATTTATCTCCTTTTCAATTAATATTTTATAAAAATAAACATTAATATAAATATTTTTTTTATTATTTAAATTTATACACTACTCGTAATACCGGGTGTTTAATAAAATTAAAAAAAAAACGTTTCATTAAATAAACATGAAATAATAAAAAAAATTCTTGAGACAGCAACAACTACACCTCTTTGATCGGTTGTGTAATTTATTATTCAAGTTATTTATGTAGCTAGTATTTTTTTTTTTTTTTTTTAAGAAAACTGATGATCTCAGCTATCGTTAATTATCCTGTCGGCTCCAGAAATCTTACCTATGAGATAAAATATTCAATATGAATTATTAATTAAAAAAAAAATATTCTCCAGGGTTTCCCAACGTGGTGCCCACGAACCATAATTAGATTATTAAGAGGAGCAATTCGAAAATGGATTTAAGTTAATCGTAGGGCATGTACAGTGAACGCCACAAGTGCCTGATCTGCTCGAAGGTGGAACTTTGAACTTAGGCAACCAAAATGATTATCTTAAAAGTAGCTTTTCCCCTTCAGTTGCATTAAAAAAAGATGATTTATTTATTTTAAAAATATTGGTTTGGTTGATTAAGCTCAAGGCTCCACTCTCGAACAGATCAGGCACTTGTGGCGCCCACTGTACCAGGTATATATATGTACTCTGATCTGCTTCGCTTTCGTTTGCAGTAAACTAGAGAGAAACCCTATGTAGGGCTAATTGCTGGACACCGTAGGCTAAACAGACATCTAAAGATATTAGGTATAAAAGATACAGTAACTCCTTATGTTTGTGCTTGATTGGGTACAAATTTTAACCAGGGCTTCCACGATGAAATTTTAATTTCATTATTATAATAGGACCTAGGATAAAGGTAGTCGCAAAAGAGTGTCTCCAGGGTGCTCAATTTTTGACCATTCAAACCTTGTAGCTAGTCTCTATATACAAATTTAAAATTTTTTTTTTTTGTGTTTAATTTAAATTAATTTTTTTTTTTATACAAATGATGCAAAAAAAGGTCTTATTTGAGAATAATTCAAAAGAGGAGAAGAATCTCATCAAATGATAAGAAGTATTTTTAATTAAATTTCAACTGATAACCGTTTGTTTTATATGGTTGAATCAGTATGGGAAATTGATTTAAAACACAAGGTTATATGTTTCACTGTATTATTTCTTTGTATAAACATTTTATAAGTATTTCGAGAAGTAAATACTTCTGAAGATGACACATTGGCTGTTGAAATATTACAATTCGTAAAAAGTTTATACTAATAAATAATATAATGTAGTCACGTTATTTATATAGTAGATACAATGTACGTATCGGACTTGTGCCTGTAAAGCAGGTAATAAATACATTTATTAATGACCCGCTTGTAGGCACAAGTCCTCGGTGGCTAGGTCCTAACAACAACAATTTGTATTTTAATTCTAGGCCTAATACTGGTGAAAGAAATAAGGAGTCAGAAATTTTAATAAAATTCAAACAGTATTTATTTAGATATATCTTAAAAAACAATAGATATATCATCATTCAAGTGCAGCTGTTGATTAATAATAAAATTTTATAAAAGAGAAAGAATTCGCGCAATTTTCCCTTTTTATTTTTTTTTTCTTTCTAATTTCTCTTCTGTCAGGAAGAAGAGAGTTATGTTATGTGGTGTGTTATGTTGTTATTCGCCAGCTGACGCTTCTGGTATTTCTATAAGGAATTTTTTTTTTTTTTGCAATATAAATTAGATGAGAAAAATCAAAAGGCGCCTGGCATTCCAAATAAAAATTAACCGGCCAAAGAGGTACTTATAAAATTACTTTCTAGATATCTGAAGGTTACATTTAAAGTTTAAGTATATACATTTGAAGAATTTTGTTTATATAGACCCAGAGGCGTAACCAAGAATTTTTGATAGGGTGGGGTTTAAAACTTGTAAATTCCCCCTCCACTATATAAGAAGTTATAATAAAATAAATACATTTTCAAAGTGGTAAGTAGTATGAATTAAGTTAAAACATAAGGTTATAGGTTTCAATGTCGAACATTTTCTCCAAAGTCCTCAAATGGGGAGGCTCAAAAAATTTTACCCATTGAAAAGCTTTGGGTTTTATAATAATTAAATTTATTAAACATTTAATACACTTAGTATGAAATAACTTATTCGCCTAAGTAAATTTAACACAAATCCATATCATTTGAATAAATAATTACAATTTAAATAAAATAAAGACAAAATTGTCAATTTTTAATTTTGAGGCAAATCAATATAATTTCGATATGTTTAGTTGGATACAGTGGCGGATCCAGAGGAGTTTCTCCGGGGGAAGGGGGTAATCTGGTGTGACTGGTCGCACAGCACACAATTTTTTCTTATTATCGGTAATTTAAAGGTGCATTCTGTACTTATTTACCAGAATATATATACAAATCAAATTTTTAAGTATTAATTTTTAAAATTTTATATTAAAAATACAATTTTTTTCCCCAAAAAATATATTTTTCTCAAGTCTCGGGGGGGGGGGGGTAATTTCCCCTTTACCCCCCTTTGTATCCGCCCTTAGTTGGATATTATTCTGTTTTTATAATTCCCAATAAATTAGAGAAAAACTGAAATGGAAAGATTATTTTAAAATTTTAGAAATTTGTCGTTAATAAAAAAAAATTTGACATTTTTGTCTTTGTTTTATTTAAAAACTAGACCAACTTGTTGGTGGAGTGCCTACCTTCTATACCGAACGTCGCGGGTTCGGACCCCAAGCAGTCCGATGATTTTATTTAAGCCATTTGGATACCAAACGGCTTAAATAGAAATGCCTGGACCCCTAATAGATATTATAAATAATAACGGTTATCGTAAAGTCTTATATGGCCTAAGTTGCCGAAAAGACTGTGAATGGGTGTGTGAGTGTGAGTGAGTGTGAATGAGAAAAAAGTGTGAGTGTTAAAAAAAAATTTAATTATTTATTAAAATGATATGGATTTGTGTTAAATTTACTTAGAAATGTATAAAATATGTTCAATAAATTAGAGTATCATTAAGATAGATTAGAACAGGTCTCCTTAAGAAGAAACAAAGCGTCCCACCATTTATGACGCACAACTTATAAGCCGAAACCGAGCGGTGTTTAATAAATTTAACAAATTTACTTGGCCGAATTCCCGTTTGTTTTCTCAAGATTAAATAAAAAAAAAAAAAGATTATTTACCTGAACATTTGAGCTCCTCTCGGAGTTCATCAGATCCATGATAGCAATCAGGTGTGCCGTCACAAAGTTTTGATAATTCGTACAATTGTAAGACATCAGTCGATTCGTTTACTTGACAACCGAAAAAACCGTATTCGAGTTGTATAAAAAATCGTTCGTGTTTTATTCCAAAGCCTATTTCTGAGAAAGCGTGAACCTGAAACAAACAAAAAAAAAAAACAAAAATTAATATTAAAAGTAAAAGTATTTAATTTATTTGTACAAAAATTTTTTAACCTTGGAGTTAATAAATAGAGAGGGAAATATTATTTTATAGTTTCTGCCTTAAAGACCCCACAAACGGTTGCATCACTTTTAATTAACTACACTGTAAAAAAAATATGAATTTTCGATCATTTTTCATATACTTCGGTGATTTAATTTTAATACACCCAGGATATGAAATAAAATTAAAATAAAAGTTTATGAACAAATTACCAACTTTTTAAACTTATCTTTTTCTTTGTGTGCCGCCAAATTTTGAAATCGTTAAAAGTGTACCGCGACAAGTTGAGAATCACTGGTCTAAACGTTCTCAAATAACTCGACTACCTCAAGGAATTTTTATTAATATTATTTTCATAATTATTTTAAGGAAACTTGAAATTATTCTTTTAAAATTTATTTCACAAATCTAAATTTATTAAATTCTGGTTTGAAATTCGCGCTCTAAACTATTTAAATATTTATGAAGTATATTACAATCATACTAATTAAATATAACTAAGAGGTGAAATTAGAAACAAGTTTTTTTTGTTAAAAATTTAATTTTTTCTAAATGATGCCTTTATTAAGTTGCTAAGTTCACAATATTCTCCTTATACATCAGATAGCTAATTATATGTTAAAGAACTCATTTTTTTTCTAATTCGAAGGTTAAGAAGGTTCTGATGATTTTCTACTAGCCGGATAAATTTGCTAGTTGACTAGATGTGAAGCAACCGGCCCTCATTCATGTTCTGAGGTAGCAAACCCTAGATTTTTTTGTTTAAATTTATCAAGAAAGACTGAAATGAAATGACGTATGTTCTGGAAGAGACAATCTCCGGGTTTGATAGCCTACTCTAATTTGGCTGACAAGATGATCCCGTCGATTTTAAATAGCAATTATCTTTAATGAGCAAATTAAGAGAAATATGTTTTTACACCAAGATTTCAAACTTGTCTTATTACATAGGAGGAATGCATTCTCATAATAAACCAGTTCTTCCTTTCTCAGGACACAAATCTCCTTCTTAACTTCATTATGAATTAATTATTAACCCACTTCACTATGAATAACAAAATAAAAAAAAAAGTTCTGCTTTGTGAAATAATAAAAGCAATGACGGAAGATATTTTAAATGGGATAAATAAATTCCAAGCAGAAGAGCGAGGTAAAAAAAAAAAATTACGAGTATAACTCGCCTTTTTTTTAACATTAAAGTATTACCCAAGCTATTGAATGATACGTCAAATAGAGGACTAATGTGATAAAAAAATTTTAAAGCCACTGGCCCATATTCTCAAATGAGGAGGCTCAAAAATTTACTGAAAATTCAGAATTTTACCCATTGGAAAGCATTGGCATAATATTAAAGATAATTAATTATCTATTTAAATTTCTCAAATGAAAAAAATAATAAAAATTGTTATATATTTAAATTTTCTTTATTTTTTATTTCCATTTGGTTACTTTCCATTAGGCTGGAGCGGTAATCCGGTCTACCGGTAAAACCGGTAAAATTTTTTTACCGAAAACGCGGTAACGAACCTCTAATTCGGAAAAACTGGTTTTTTCTCGAAAGTCGGTAAAACCGATTTTTCCGGACGGTAAAAATTTGGCTCCGCGAAAAAAAAATGTTCCGCGGCGGCAAATTCCGGTTCCGCGGGCGGCAAAAAATTGGCGTCTCTAAAAAAAAGGTAAAATATTTTTCTGGTTCGGAAATAAATTTTGGTTCCGCGAAAAAAAAATGTTCCGCGGCGGCAAACTTTGGTTCCGCGGGCGGTAAAAAGTTTTTACCGACTTTCGAGAAAAAACCGGTTCATTTTTTTTCATTCTCGAGGTCGGTAACTGAAAATCCATTACCGTCCAGCCCTACTTTTCATTTTATCTTTTGATCATAATGGAGAGTATAATAGCCTATATTCTCTATATTATAGAGGTATCCATTAAATATAAATCATCATGTGGTTTTTGAACCCAATGATGCAAGTGAAACTTTTTTTTCGGATCGTAGTGCGTTAACTGAAAATTTTCACGAAAATTATTCAACTAAGGGGTGTTGAAAACTGAGAACAATATTTATTTAGTAAATGAAGATTTGAATCATTTTAAATTATTTTTAAAAATTATATTTTATCAATTTAAAAATTGAATAATTAAATCTCACAATTATTTTTTTTTAATTCGTCATATATATTAAATTTCAACTTTCCTCATTTTTGTCCCCATGGCTTGTGGACGTCACCGGTTGTAACGCGACATGCTGATAGAAGAGCGAAAAAATTTGAGTCTAGCAAATTAAAGTTTCACTTTAAAAAATATAAAACAAAATTTTAACCATTTCATTGATTATTTTTTAAGATAAGTGTTGGGATATTCTTAATAAGTCAGATATTTATTATTAATTGACTTGAATTTGATTAAGGAAAAGCGAGGGTTCGACTCAGGCGGGCCCGGGCCAACTGAGGGTGGACCCTGGCTAGTCGCGAAACCTACCGAAGGCGGTCTCGGCTTTCTTTATAAATCAGTTATGTATATAAAAAATAAATAAATAGTTAATAGAGTGAAAGGAGAATAAATCCGGTTAAATAGTGAGTTAACTCATTTATATATCCAATCGAAGAAACAACTCGCGATATATAGTATGTCTCGGATTACAGTTTACGCCTAATTATACTGTATTAGTATAATTATCATATGTATAATTCAAATATTAATTTAAAAAAAGTTAATACTTATAATGACAACACTTTTAGCAAATATTCATTTTGATTGTATTTCTTTGTCAATATCTCATAAGATTAGGGTTGCCACCCGTACATTATTTTGCGTTATTTCGGGTAATTATACTCCATACTTTACGAGAACAATAAAGTACTCAAAAATACTTTATTTCGTATGGTTTGATATTTCTGGGATTCAAAAAAGTTTGGACGTGGTGGATGGTCCCGGGAAAGTTTTACAATTTAGTTGTCTTTTTTAATTCTTTTTTCTTCTAATTATATAATGAACAAAAACTTAAAAGGAGAAATTCTTTAAAAGTGTTTTGTGTTGTAATTTCCATTTTAGATTAAGAGATATCTTTAGTTAAAATCTATGAATTTTTTTTTTTTAAGAGTAGAAAACAATTTAAATTTGTATTGATGCAACCTTCTTCATCCAGGTAAATAAATCACATTATTTTTGAAAAAATACTTTGCTTACTTACGCACTTAAGTCTAAATAAGAAAGATCGAAAAGAAGCACATGGCCTTCGCACAAATCTCTTTATTTATTTTGTGAGTTAAAGCTTATTTCATAATATGAGAAAGAATTTGGGTTCGGTTTCTAAAAAAGCACCAAATTGTCTATAAATAAGGATGTGATAAAAACAAAAAATAAACATTTGAAACAAGTATAGAAGAGCATCTTGTTCAAGGCTACTGGCTGTCAGTATTGACAAATCCTGTGAAAGCCCTCGGGCCTTGGCGTAGGGGTTAGCGTGCTGGCCTTTTGTAACAAGGATCTCGCGGGTTCGCATCCCGTTCCAGGCGACAAAATTTATTTAAATTGAATTTGCTACAAATCAATTTAAATAAATAGGGAGCAGAAAAAGATCTTAAATAAAATAAAAAAATCTTGTAAATTTCTAATCTCCCTGGTCAAAAAAATTAAATTGCTCTAATTCAAGGGACACCTAGTTGAAGTTAGTAGCATTTTAATTTTATAGGCAATGAAATTAAGATACATCACCCCCATGATGTTAGACACCATCAAAACAAGTGTTTACATAGAAAGTATAAATTAAGTTTTTTGAATTTGATTTTTAACAAAGACGGTACAGTAAGCTCCACAATTAAGTCCCCACCTGATAAAAAGATAAAAAGTAAAAATCTGATACAGATGATTTTATTTTACTTTTTCAATTTAAAATTATTTCCCATATACCAAATACCATATTCTTAAGGCTCTAGCTATCAGGTGGAGACTTAATTGTGCCGCTCACAAAATAGTATTATTAAATTATTTCATTAATATAATACAATAATCGAAACCCTAATATCTGATTAACAGTTTTCAGCATTAAAACAGCTGAAGGACAAACACCAGTATTTCTCCCATAGGGAAGCTATTTTAATGTTGGGTTAGGTAAGTTATCTAAACGACCCATTGCTTTTTATGTAAACACTTGCTCTGATGATGGAGTCTAACTTCATGGAGATGATTGTATATGTTGTTAACTTCATTGCATATGAAATGTTGCTAACTTCACGTAGGTTCCTTTAGAGGTTAGTTTGCTTGAATCGAAGCAAGTGCACAGTACTTAAAAACGACTGCAGAATAAGTAGTCGAAACGTTATACAGTATTTATATTTGTAATAAATAATTAATAGCCCCGGGCTTGGTCTAGGGGTTAGCGTGCTAACCTTCTATACCGAGAGGCGCGGGATCAGACTCAAACTTCTTAATATACAGTCAGGGAAAAGAAGACAAATATACAGTCAGGGAAAAGAAACTCTCTGACCAACCCACCTAAGGAGAACGGTTCGGGTAGTAGATAATATAAAGAAAATATATACAGAGGACTAAAATATCCAATTAAAATTAATTTTTAATTTTGGCAGCACCCATTTTGTTAGTTTTATCATAATAGAGGGTTAAGTGTCTGTCTGTCTGTCTGTGTGGTGGTCGTTGTCTTTGTCCTTCGACTGTTTCCTTGATGCGTTACACACCGGAAGACAGAGCCACCAGCCAGTCGCCTGCCTGCCCCTCGGGCCCTCAATCAATTTCCCATCCCATCCATCCAACTGTCTAGCTATAATTCCACTCAACGATGAGGTTAGAATTCTTTAAATAAACTTTCATACGATCATTATTTTTTTAATAATTTCTCATTTATTATATAAAAAAAATTATTATTAGAAGAATTTTTAATTATAGACCACATTTTTGTATTAAATTTATTAAAAATATATAAATACTGTACTAACGCTTCAACTCTATTTCAGCAAGCCGTTATTATCAAAGACTAGTACCGTCTCAAGTGAACTGACTGTCATGAAGCAAGCAATCTAATATACAGTCAGTTCACTTGAGTCGGAGCAAGTGCACAGTGCTTGATAACGCATGTAGAATAAGCAGTTGAAACGTTGTACAGTATTTATATATTTTTAATAAATATTTAATACAAAAATCTTAGATCATGCACAGCACACAACTTCTTACCTTCAGGACCGAAAGTTGTGTTCTGTGCTTGTCAGACCAGATTTTTCGTGTCGAAATATATTTAGTTCCGACAGTAATGGAACATTTGAATTCAGATGTAAAATCGAGTATGGGAATATATTTATGTATTTATTTCAAGGGCAACCATTCTAACTCTTCCCTATGAAATACAAGAGTAAAGTGGTCTTCTCAAAGATTTCATAATCGCAAAATGAGAATATACATTTGAAAGAGTATCTAAAAAATAATTGATTTTTGAATTTTAAAAAAAAATCGTTGGAAAGCAAATTCTGAGAAAAATCGAAAAAAACTGAAAAGTACATCAGTAAAGTACTAGTACTCTTTTTGGCCGATTTGATTAAAGCTTATTTTTCCGGTCCCGGGGGTGTTTAACTTAAATATAAAATTTCAACCTCCTAGCTCAATTCTTCATGCTTAAAATTGAACACACAACTCCACAGACAGACCATGTCGCAAAAACCACTTTTTTGGATTCAGGGGGACCTCAAAACGTGAAGATCCATCAAAAAATCTCGACATCGAATTTTTGACATGAACTAATACTTTCTCTCTATATATATATTACATATATACATAGGTAAGAGAAAGTAAAAATGTGGTCTATAATTAAAAATTCTCCTAATAATAATATCAAACCACAAAGTTTAATAAAACAAATTGTGATAAATATAAAAAAAAAAATTAATTCCTAAAAATTCTATATCTGTATATATAATAGCCGAATAGTCCGTCCTGTCTGTCGATCTGTCACGCTCTGTTTGATCAAATTCCCATTTCTGAATTTTGCAGTCTATAAAGGACGTTATGGAGAGTCCAGAAAGAATAATCTGGTCCCGACTAACTTTTTGAGTTATTAATTCTGGGATTTCTCCCATAGGGAAATGTCATAGAGAAATACCTTTATGTGACATTTCTTTGCATTTATGTTATTCTCCTGAATGTAAACAAATCTTCAAGCAGGCACTGTCTGGATTGGAATAGTAGCAATAATAATTTTCTTTTCATAATGAAGAAAAGGGAGGGTCCTCCGCAGGCGGGCCCAAGCCAGCTGGTGGGGGGTCCAGGGGAGCTGAGTCCCCCCTGGTTAGGAGTTTCTGAGATAATTTGTTGATGTATTTTTTGAATACTACTTTTATAATTACATTATCATTCTACTTTGCAAATAGACTATAATGTTACTGACAGTGGACTGACGATTTTAGGGAGCTTTCCAAGAAAATTGAGGCTAAAGAACGACAATCGTTGATATTATTTTTAGATAATGTTTGTGGTAATCAATTTATGAACACAAATTTATATTCAGAGATTTTAAAGTTTACGATTTTTAGGCCAAATAGCATCATTTCGGCTTTGCCATCTTTGGAATCACTTTTTTCTTTTTTTTTTAAATAACAATAATTATAATCTATTTTATATTTTGCTCAGGGGCCCACATCTTGTGGGTACACATGGATGCTCTCCTGACTGCCCGAGCTGGAACAGGCAGTCCTTCAGCTCTTTGTATGTCTGACTCTTCTTTTTCACAACAGGCGTCCAGTCAGCGGCGTAACACCTTTAGCCTTTGAGGGCGGAGGGGTGGCGAATCTCAACTGGGCCGTTTTTCACAGTTTACAGCCTTTTTTTTGTTTTTTTAGTAATTTCAAAGATGTCGTTTCGGGCTTTTTTTATATTTATCTCCGGATTTGTGATATACGGCGATTTATTCAGAAATTTTTCGGAGATTTTGGGAAAAAAGCGGATACGCGAAGGAGGGGCGTCAAAAGCTTGATGCGCCTGGGGCGGGAGAGGGACGAGGCCCCTCTTCGCCCTGGTTGCCACTGGCGTCAGGGCCAAATTCGACGGGCCGGCCTGTCCTAATTCTTCCTGTAGCAAAAACGCCTGATAGGGTTGGGAGGAAAAAAAGTGAGGTCCACCTACCCCTTTATCTCTAGGAATAAGGCGAGGACTTAGAAGAAGATCATCGGACTGACTGTTGAACCTCCGAACGCTACCAAACTACACCAAGCCCAGGGGATATTCAATTTTAGATATCAAACATGATAAGGAATATTTCCCAAAGTCTTTGCCAAACATCTTAACTACTCACTATTTACTGGACTCTATTTCACTCCCACAGTACACAAAGATATTTTTGGCAATTATATGCAACTATTTTTTTATTATAATTAATTTGCTCTGTCCTTGCCTCCATAGGGAGTGATAAAGGGGGGGGGGATGCCCCAGAAAGAAATTCACGATAACCTTTATAAAAACGAGATAATATCTGAAAATTGGGGATCCTGGCTTTAATTTCTTTATTTAAGCCATTTGTTACAATCTATGAATGGCTTGGCTAAAAACATAGGACAAATCCTGTGCTCCATTGGGGTCCAAACCCGAACCGAAACTCAGCAAGTTATTAAGAATTTTTATTAAAATTAAATAAAATAAATTTGAAAACATTTTCTTTAGGATTTTCCTCTGAAGATAGGTACGCTACACAACTATGACAAATATTCAGGGGATCATTAATTTTAATCTTATTTTATATAAACAATGGCGGGATTGCCGGGAACTGAGAATGGTGGAATGCCTGAAACTGTAAATTCGCATCAGTCGTCAGAAATTTAGATCCAGAAAAAAAGAATTTTGCCTTTTTTTACATCATAAACATTTTCCATCAACACCTGGATTTCACACCTCATAACTTCCCGAAATTATCCTGAACACTTAACCTGGGCTATTTTCCCAATTCCTAAAAAGAAAATTTCAAATGCTCTAGACTCATTGAGGAAAAATTTAAATACTGCATAGACTACAAAAAAACAATTTTTTTTTTTTAACGTATTGGAGGTAAGGATGGATGAGGATGCTGTTTACACTCTCTCTCTGTCTCTTTCAGGACCAACGTTTTCGCGATTGCTCCTGCTGCTATATAAATAGCGAGCTGTTATCCCGTTACCTTCCGTCAAGGTCGTTCTCTTTTCAACGACCTTACGTGTACCTCCCGCCACTTTTTTTTCTATCTAATTATTAGCTCTCTCTCTCTCTCTCTCTCTCTCTCTTTTTGCTTGATATATTAGATTAAATAGTTACTTTTTTAAGCAATTATCATTTCACTAAAAGGGTAAATTATTGCAGTGTTTATGAATTTGTATAAAAAAAAAGAAGCAACAAAGTTGCAAAACTCTCCCATACTGTATGCAATTGCAATTCAAATGTCAAAAGAGCGTTTTTTTTCGTTGCCCTTTCGGCTACAAAAGCCATTTAAAGTATATATTAATTAGTTGATAAATTGTACAGAAGGCTATCGGGGGACATTCAACAAGCTTGGGATCACCTACCCGAGGTTTCGCCGCGCTTGGCATCGCTTAACCGTAACGCAAAAAGCATTTATGACAAAATCTACAACTTATAGTAATGAAATGTGTGGTAAAAAAAAAAAAAAAAAAAAAAAAACAAGGAGGCTTTCGGCAGCTACAGTTGCTGTTTACAGGCTGACGTTTCGGTCCCTTGTCTAGTCCTTCTTCAGAGTGATGAGAATACACACCTTCGTATAAAAATATTAAAAGAGTAAGAAATCCATTTTTTTTTTTTTAATTTGAAGAAATATAATATTTTTAACTAGCTTACAAGCGCTCGCTCCGCTTACCTTGTAAGGCTAGCTGGAGGGCTTCGCCTTCCAGACCCCCACTGGGGGCATAGTCCCCCAGATCCCCTTGACTTGACGTCTTCTTTTTGTGACTTTACGCCTTCTTTTAGAAGTTGTTTTAGAGCTTTTTTGGCTCCGGTCCATTCTCGGCGGACCTTCGCCTTTCCTTTTTGCCATTTGTAAATAGAAAGCAAAAACCAGGAATCCAAAGGCCCACAATCGCATATTAGGGTTTTTGCCTGCCATTCGTAAGTATTTTCAAAGTCAAGTAGGCTTGGAAAAACTATCAGAAACAAAATAGATCTACAGCCCTTTATATATCAATCCAATTTAATAGTATAGAGTCTCTCCACGCAGAGTCCATAAATAACTTTGAAAAATTAATATTTCTTTATTTTTTTATTTATTTTATTTTAAAAATAAAAAAAATTACTGCAGTACACTGTATTTCGAAAAAATGTCACCCATGTTTGTTGAAATAAAAAATTTAAGTAAATCACTATTTTAATAAAATTATTTTTTAAAGCTTTATATTAGATTTGTTTTATATAATTTGAAGAAATATAATATTTTTAATTTTCTAAAATTTTTAATTTTTTTGAAGGGAGATTGCCCCCCCCCGATTCAAATTCGTTCCGGCGCCCCTGATACAAAACATAGTTTGTTTGTTTTTTAGAAATCTTATAATTAGAGACCTTGGATTTTAAGCAAAATGCTTATTGCTGAAATTTATAAGCAGCCATTAGATATTTAATTTCTAGGCGAATTACGAAAAACCAAGTGTATTGAGATTGCATTTTTTATGCTTTTTTTGCTTATTTTGAGTTTTCATGCTTTTTTGCCCTTTGTGCTTATTTGAACTTATTTTACGAATATTTATAATTTTTTTTTTTATTAAAAACAATTTTTTCCCATTCACACACGCATACAGAAGGGGCATATATAAGGGGGCTGGGCGAGCCCGCCCCACTCCGAAATTTTCCAAATGCATATACATATAAAGGGATATACAGACATTAGCGGATCTCGGCCACCTCGAAATGTTTGATCGGCCCCGCAGTGCGAAAAAATATAGCCCTGTAAAAAATTTTTTTTTTGCAGGGTGAAAAACAAAAGGGAAAATGTTCTGCGGAGCGGCAAAATTTTCGTGTGGAAAACCTTTGGCTCCACAAAAGGGGAAATGTTCCGCGGGACGGCAAAAATATCGTGTCTTTTAAACAAAACGCGTTATTTGTAAATATATCTGTTGGGGGTCCAGGTATTCTTATTCAAGCCATTTGGTATCCAAGTGGGTTAAATAAAATCATCGGACTGCATGGGATCCGAATCCTCGACCCTTGGTACCCAAGGCAGGCGCGCTACCAACTACACCAAGCCCGAGGGCTATAAATTTTTAAAAATAATTTAAAACATTATTTAGCAAAATGTAAAGCAAATCCTTTGGCAACTGCGCAAATCGCGCCTTCCCTACTCTGGCTCGAGCCCCTGGAACCCCCTGGACCCCCTACTGCGGCGGACCCTCGCAGGAGGGGTAATCTGGTGGGACTGGCCTCACCAAGGGCGGATACAAGGGGGGGAGTAAAGGGGGTAATTACCCCTCTGAGATTTGAAAAAAATACTTTTTTCGAAAAAAAATGTATTTTTAATGTAAAATTTTAAAAATTAATACTTAAAAATTTGATTTATATTTATATTCTCTAAACAAGTACAGAATGCGCCTTTAAATTACCGCTGTGCGAGCAGTCACTCCAGATTACCCCCCCCCGAGAAACACCTCTGAATCCGCCACTTCCTCACACTTTCGGTAATTTAAAGTTGCATTCTGTATTTGTTTACCCGAATATAGATATATACAAATAAATTTTTTTTTAATTTTTATTTTTTTAATTTTTTAAATTTTATATTAAAATTAATTACATCCTCTACTCCCCCCTTGTATCCGCCATTAGAATGAGTAGAAATTGCTTATGAGATGCTTTTTTTCAATTTTTATGCTTATTATTTTTTATTTCGCTCGTTTAGCCACGCGCCATTGGGCCAAAGCGTCTACAAAATAAAATACATAAAAAATACATACAAAAATAAATACATAAAAATTAACACCATCCATTTTTTTTATGCTTATTTAAAACTTTTTATCCAAGATTTTTATGCTTTTTAAGCACTTTTTTTCCATTTTTTTATGCTTTTTTGTCCGGTCTCTACTTATAATGGACCGTTTAAACTTGAAATTTGTTTTATGGGGGGATTGAGAGAAATTTTGACCAAGAAGTAAGGTGGTAAAAACTTGCCTGAACCAAATGTTTTGAAACCTATCAACGTCTACATCTTTTATAACAATTCGTTGAGTAGAAATGAGATTTAATCTATTTAAAAAAAAAAATAAAAATTGTTATAAAAGCAGGCAAGTTTTGCAATTTGGTTGTCAAAATAATTTATAGCTACCTATCAATATTTAAAAAAGGAAAAAGAGAGATAGAGGGAATGTAAAATGCAAATGTAAAATTAATGTCCGAAAGGCACTGGTGGGTAGTCTAAGCAAGTTTTAAGTTCAAAGGTCATTTAAAGAAAGAGGGGAGAGGGGGAAGGAAAAGTGACCAATGGGTGTAGGTGGAATGAGTCAGACTCCCTGGTCCAGTTCTCTCTGTCTCTCTCTCTCTCTCTTTATAAATTCAACTTTCTTATTTCTCTCCCTCTCTTAAATTATTTATATTTTTATTGCTATTATAGCGCCTGCATGCGCCACCTTTATGACGTTTCAATCAAAATACCGACAACTATTCATATTAATGGCGCGACACCGCTCTGTTTGACCAACTTCCCGCACACAGATGCCCAGGAAAGTCTGGAGGTCCTGGGTGCTTGGCCTCACCAATTTTATTTTAGGAAGGACTCTCTCTGATATACCGGAACAGACACACATCTTTTGTTTTTTTTCATTTGTTTAAAGCCCGAAAGGCATGATGAACCCCACCTCTGCGTGACTGGTAGATAGAGTAATAAAATAGCTGATCGAATTTGTTTATATTTAAATTTCTGAACGGTGGGCAACACACACACACACACACCTTCGCTTTCTATTCAACTTTTTATAAGAATGATCTATACTCTTTCCCTCTATATATCACTTGTAAATAGGTAATATGACGTCACACAGAGGTGTGTGAATGTTTAATAATCATTTTATTAGAAAAAAAAAGGAGTGCCCAATTATTTTGGTAACGTTCTTTTTGGTTACCATTTTAAGAATTTCTCTCCTCTTCTAAAACTGGATTAAATGAATCGATTAATATTATGTCTATGAATGAATGTTTTGTCCATTTTAGGCGAAGGAATCAACAACGCTTGTAACGGGATTATATTCCTTTAACAGAAACGACCAATGTGAGTCACAATACTTGCATTCTCGCTATCAATTATGCAAAATTGGTCGAATCTCGCTCTAAAGAAATATCTTCTTTTTAGCGTTAGCGGAGAACGGAGAAATATTCATTCTCAAAAAGCAATGTGTCCATTGAAAAACATTGAGTTTTGATCTATGAAAAAATCTGGTGTGACTGGCGCACAGCTTACCCTTCGGTAATCGAAGGTTGCGTTCTGTGCTTGTCTCGCCAGATTTTTCGTGTCTACATATATTTAGTTTCCGCCGATATATGGATCCTGTTATGCAATGGTGTGTCAAAGACTAAACATCGAGTTTTGAGAAAATCAACAATAAGCTTAAAGTTTTTTGTTTACATTGGATTATATATAAGTTTTTTTGTCAATTGTGCAAGTAACATTAAATATAAATTTTTTTAGGACATATTTCATAAAAAATGCTATTAATTATAGCATTTGAAACAATATTCCGTGCTTAACTCAATTTTGAATTTATTTTGGTCTTTTTGTTTTTAAAAACTTCACACTTTTTCTCATTCGCACTCACCTCACACACACATTCACACAGTCTTTTCGGCAACTTAGGCCATTTAAGACTTTTGACGATAACCGTTGTAGAGAATATATCTATTGTGGGTTCAGGCATTTCTATTTAAGCCATCTGGTATCCAAATGGCTTAAATAAAATCATCGGACTGCCTGGGTTCGAACCCGCGACGTTTGGCATAGGAGGTAGGCACGCTACCTACTATGCCACACCCGGGCATTTTTGGTCTTTGACACACCATTGCATAACAGGGTCCATATTAGAATTCAAGACGTAAAATTTATAAGTATGGGAAAATATTTATATTTTGTTACCATGGCAACCATTTCTCCTATCTTTCTTATGAAGTACAAGTAAAGTGTTCTTATATATTAACATATATATATAGAGGTAAGAGAAAGTAAAAATTAATTAAAATAATTAGCTTTTAAGCCCCCGGGTGTGGCGTAGTAGGTAGCGTGCCTACCTCCTATACCAAACGTCGCGGGTTCGGACCCAGGCAGTCCGATGATTTTATTTAAGCCATTTGGATACCAGATGGCTTAAATAGAAATGCCTGAACCTACAATTTATATATTACTTACAACGGTTATCGTCAAAGTCTTAAATGGCCTAAGTTGCCGAAAAGACTGTGTGAATGTGTGTGTGAGTGTGAGTGTGAATGAGGAAAAGTGTGAATGTTTAAAAAAAAAAAAAAAAAAAATTAGCTTTTAAAAAACAAACTGGCCAAATGGCTCTGTTAAATTAAAAAATAATTAAATAAATAAATCTCTCAGATTAAAAATAATAAAAATTCTTATATAATTAAATTTTTATTTTTTTTTCCTTAGAGAGATAGGGGATGGGACTCTCAATAGATCAAGACAGACAGACGGACACTCCGTCACTATAAATATAGACCCCCTTAAGATAAGAGAGTGGCATTTTTTAATAAGCCATATATGTATTTTTGTTGACTGAAAAATTGGAGCACTTGATTAAGAAAAGGCGAGGGACCGCCACAGTCGGGCCTGAGCCAGGTGGAGGGGTCCAGGAGGAGGGGGAGCGTAACAATAATTATAGTGTAATAAATAATATAAAATCATAAATGCCGTCTAATGTCCTTAAGAAATTGAAACTGTGTATCCAAATACTTCAGAATAACATATAGGGGAGACCGGGGCAGGTTGGCCCACGGGGCAGTCGGCCCAGTCGCGATATTTCGCAGAATAATTGGACGATTGTGATACGGATCAGAATGAAGGTTAATAGCACTGCCACACACCTTCCGCCAAAACAACTATAGCGATCGGAGTAAATTCGCATGAGCTAGGATCATTTATTCGTTTTTTGCACCTTGGAGTAAATTTTCATTAGTTGAATAAAATTGTTTTATCTACTTTTTGGTTACTTCGAAGATCAAAAGTGAGCACTATGTTTAAAAGTTAGAGTATAAGGATTATTTCTCCATGGCATATTAATTAAAAAAACATCAACGGGATTTGTGGGGGATAAAAATTGTTTCAAATATGACGATGGGGCAGGTTGGCCCAAAAATGACGGGGCAGGTTGGCCCACTCGATTTTTTTGCCATTGTATGTATGAAATCGTTAAATCCTGTTTTATCTTTTCAATTTTAGTGGCAATGAATGATGTAAAAGTAACAAAATAAAAATTATTATAAATATCGATGTTATACTGGCCGTCATTGAGAGTTTATTGGAGGAAATTTTGCATCATAAATGAGAACGTCTGTTTGTTTTTGGGAAATTGATATCAGATATATGAATATGTTCTTATTGTTTTCTAAAACGTTCTAGTTCTTTGAATATCTGTGGTTCGGGAAGATATGAAGTGTTTCCGCTTTTTTTTTTTTTTTTTAAATATTCACACTTTTTTCCCATTCACACAGTCTTTTCGGTAACTCCGGCCATACAGTATAAGACTTTTACGATAACCGTTGTATTAATAATTATATATTTTGGGGGTCCAGGCATTCTTATTTAAGCCATTTGGTATCCAAATGGTTAGCACGATAACCTCTACACTAAGCCCCGAGGGCTAAGAGATTTTTCAAAAGAGCACAAATTGAGTGTTGGGAGAGAAAAGTTGGGACCCTTGTTGGGATACTCTTTTTGCCAACTTGCCAAGCCCAAGTAAGGTGTCTGCAATGCTCTTCATAGCATTCTGACTCTCATCTCCAACCTCTGGACCACGGTTATAACAGTGATTCGTAAATACAAAAGAAAAACTGAAAAAGGAAAAGTTCTTGAAGTCACGATATACTTTTTTTGATTTAGTACTCACTTATTACTGAAACTGTTGCAATAACCAATTATAATTTAAAATAAACTGTGTGTGTTAAAATTAGGTTGTTTTAAATTATTTTCTTGCATTTTTATTCATATAAAAATAACAAATGCCTTCCGTGCCAACCTGCCCCGAGGTCCGGGCCAACCTGCCCCGACCACGGGGCAGGTTGACCCACTCGAAATATTTTAGAAATAATTATTTTTTTTAATTTTAACATCAATTTAGGAGACTTTTACGATGACCATTTGGTAGCTTAAGGTTACACCAACATTTTAAAATGAAAACATAAACGAAAATGATTAAATAAAAAATTTTATAAAAGAAATAAAAATTAGTGGGCCAACCTGCCCCGGTCTCCCCTACTCCTTTATTGCTCAGTTTATTTTTCACTCCTTCTTGATGGCACATTCACTTAGGAGATGTACAACATTTACTAGGACATTTCATTGTGTCTCTTGATGAAGAAGCAATTATACATTTTCAGACTTGTAACAAGATTGTAACAATCACCTGTTATCGGAACATTGAATGATAAGAAAATAAAAATGATTTTCAAAAAAGCTACTCTTACAGCCCCCAGTTCTAATTAACTAACTATCTCTCGGATAAGCAAGCTTCGAGTTTTTTCACATCTAGATATGCTAATCATATGATTAAAAAAGAGCCTAGATCGTAATTAGTTAGCTAAAACACGGCGGTATAAGGGTAAAATTAAAAACGCAAGCCATGTTTATTTATTTTTTTGGAAATTTTTAAATTTTTGTTAAAAAATTAATTAATTATAATTTTTAATAATTTTTATAAATGATGCCTTTATTTTGTTCCTAACTTCACACAACTTTTCTTATAATTCCTCAGATAGCTGAAAAAGCTCTTTTTTTAACTCGAAGGTTAAGCGTGTTGTTGTTTACTACATCGATGATTTACTATCTGGAGGATAAGTTTTCTTAGATGTTAAGCAACCAGCCCTTAAACCGTTAAAACTCAATTATTATATATAAATAATAAAAAAGAAAAATGGCAGCCATCATTATCATATATAATTATATTCTAAGTAAAACAGTTAAATGGAAATTTCAAAAAAATAAAGTCAATATTGGAATAAATCCTTGATTTAAGTGAAAGGTCTTTTAATTCTTTCTTGGTCTCATCCTTTTGGCTAAATGGCAAAAGAAGACAGACAGACACCGTTAAGTTGCAACAACTTTTCTTTCTCTCTCTCTCTACCTGTTTTGTTCTTCTATTACTAGCAATTTGTAATTTGATTAAAAACAAGTGGCATTTTTATTTAATTTAATATAACACACAAATTTTCCCTTTCTATTCTCGAATTAATTAACGAATTATATAATAGCGTTAAGATTATATGGTGGTGGTTGGTTATGTTAATTAAATTGTTTTATTTTTATTAATAGCTTTGAATTTTGAACGTCATCACTTAAGGTTGTTCGGATAGTACCCCGTAAGTCATAATAGAATCTAATTATTTTTTTTTTTTTAATAAAATTAAAAATTTGAATGCCAAAATTCCTTATTATAATTTAGTCGTGACCTATCAGAGTTTATAATTGTATTAAGTTAATAATTTAATTACCAAAAATAATAAATGAATTGACTTTTGACTTGAGCAGTTTTTCACGTAATATAGATCTGGCAATATTGCATTTATCAGCTGTTTATTTTAAATCTTAAAAGCCTTCAATTTTATTTTATTTAATATATTACAATGATTAATGCAAATCAGTTTAAACACAATGGACGATTTGCGAGAAAAAATATCGTAAAATGGAAAAAAAAATGTAACTGACAGCGAGAAAAGAGTATTATTTTATGCGACGTTGCCACACTGGTCTGAGTCTCGTGACTACCTTGTTTTTAAATATTGGCGACTGTCATTTTGGAGAATTTTTTGACTTTCTTGTTAAAATATCTTTAAAAGCCTTGGGCAGAAACTTTTGATTTTATTTTTAACGTATTCCTCGGAAGTGAATTGATAAAAATGTAAGTTTTTTGTTCGATCATTCGATATGTGTGCGTTTCGTCGACATTCTTCATAGACTACTTGTTAAATTTCAATTTTTTAAAAATTAATTACACCATAATCCTGCGTCAGATCTGCTTCAAATTTTTATTTTATACGTATGTGATAGTGATTAATAACATATTAAAAAATTAGCTTTTAATCTAACAAAGTGCTTTAACGTCCGAACAACGTTAATTTATTTATACAGTACGTAAACTAGCCACACCACTCGTCTTTGGCGGGCTTCCCGCCTGGCCAGAGGGCCTAGCTTCCCTGAATCTCGGATTCTCGCATTACCTTAATTATATCCCGCAGATTTTCAGACAAATCGTTTCTGATAACTAATATACATATCTGTCTTAAATGAGTGAGTATATAAAAATCTGGTGTGACTGGTCGCACCAGATTTTTTGTTTGTGTTGACATATATTTAGTTTCTGACAGTACCGTACATTTGAATTCGAGATGTAAAATATATAAACATGGGAAAATATTCGTATTTTGTTAACATGGCCTCCTATCTTTCCTATAAAGTACAAGAGTAAAGTATGCTTTAAACAATTTTGATGGCAAAATGAGAATATACATTTCAAAGAGCATCTAAAAAATAGGTTTCAATCTGACGTTGCTTCTTTTCACGGACCTTCTTCAGGATGGTAGGGGGAGTGAATTTTCAATAAATTGTCAAAAATCTATTATCAGAGGATTTTAGTTTTAGGTTTACGATGTTGACATCCTTGTTCAGTACCTTAAAACATATTATTTACAAATATGTATTTCATTTAATAAATAAAATAGTTTTACAAATAAATCAACTCTTTTTGTTTGTCAATTCACAGGGACCTATTTCGTTAAATGATAATGAAGACGACCTATGCACTTTCGCTATTCGGTTTCATGAGATAAAAATTTAGCCTGCGCAAAGTTGCAAGTTGTTTTAATATTGTTCTCTAGAATCGTTGACCCGCCTGCGGCGCCCCTTGTCCTTTACCGAAACAGGTTCCTGCAAATATAGGCCCTAATCGTTCTATCTAATTCTATTGATATTAATACAACCCTTTTTAACCCCCATATTTTTTAATCCTTTGAAAAAAAGAAAAAAATGTAGTTAGTTGCCTCATCAAATATCTTGGCAGATAGAATCTGTGTAATAAATCATCAAATATACCGTTACAAGTAAAGAAGGAAATAAAAAAAAAAAAAAATGGAATGTTTTTTTTATGGCCTAAAACAATGTAGAAAGAGATTCATTTGAATGATACTGTACTGTATATTCCATTCAGTAAACACTTGTTGTAATATCTTTACTGTACTTTAAAAAAAAAAAAAAGTCGTTTTTAATTTTGACGACATTTCGGTCATCTTCAAGATCAGGTCCGTAGTCAGAAGAGAGAAAAGAAAATTTAAAAATTTTGCCATTCTATTTGTTTTATAACAAAATTTAAATAAAAGTTCTCTTAATAGGCAAATTAAAAAAAAAAAAGATGGCGATCATTAAAAGAAAGTCTTTAAGAGGAAATTGGCTTATTAGATTTTTTTTTTTTGTTTCTGCCCCTGGAGGCTAATTTTAAACCTTAATTATTTTATAGTGTTAAAAATATTAATAAGTAGGCCTTTATCTTAAAATGCCATCTCTCTATTCGATTTATATAAATTAACCTCAAAGCATATAATTGAATCCAGATTTATCTTTAACATCGTTTGATATTTTTCACTTTTTATTTAATTAATCTAACATCTTTAAATTAAATTTTGATTATTTTAAATTATACCAACATAAAAACAAAGTATATAACAATTAAAATTGTGTTCTCTTTGAAATTTTTTTTTTTTTTTCTTAATGCGTATTATTCATTCATATCAAAATCAATGAATGAATAAATAATGAATTTTCTAGGCCGTATTGCGAGAGTGTGTGTGTGTATGTGTAGGCGATGAGATAAGAGAAAGTTTCATATGGAGAAACCCAAAGATTTGCAAAACGAAATGACAGAATTTGACCCAGGCCACAAAAAAATAAATAAATTTATTTGTGAAAGTGTTAGATATACTATTCAAGTAGCTCCAAATAAAAAAAAATCTTTAATTAATTAAATAAGCATTGGTGTGTGTGTGTTTGTATGTGTGTGGGTGATTTCAATGCCGTCATTCTCTTCCTTGATTTATTTGCATATTGTTATGTATTTAGGATGCAAAATTGTATAAGTATTTAGTGATTTTAATCATTAACAGTTGGTAGGAAATTTTAATTAACTCAAAGATAAAAATAAGGTTAGAATGTTAGTTAAATAATCATCCGTTGAGAGGCGTGCGCGCTTATATCTAATTCTTAATAGTTACCAAACTAATAAAAATAAAATTTTATTAATTAAAAAAAAACTAAGTCCTATATAATCCATGTGACTTTCATTTTTCCAGGTTTAAATATTATTAATAGGGTCCGACCGAAACAAGATTTTCAGCCGAAACCGAAACCGAATATTCGGCCTCAATCTTAGTTTCGGCCGAAACCGTAACCGAAACCGAAACTTGTATTTTCTATAAAAAATTTTTTTCATTTTATCTTTTTTTTTTTGAATTTTTTCCCTTCAGTGAAAATCATTTTACCTTTTTTTAGGGAGACTAAATTTTTCTTCTCCCTCAAATGCAAACTATTTGACCTTTTTTTTTTTTTTTTTTTGCATGCGAGTCTCATCCCATTTTTCAGACTCTGGTTTCGGCCGGCCGAAAGGTTCGGCCACTTTTTGGCCGAAACCGAAACTACGGCCGAAACCATGATTTTTGGCCGAAACTGGCCGAAACCGTAACCGAAACCGAATATTCGGTCGGTTCCTAATTATTAATAACAGTCTTGTCATATTTGTTCAATTTGAGTTCAGATTGGATTGTTAGAGATGCAATATTCTTTTTAATCTTAAGATGGATTATATCTGAGGAAAGAATAATGGCTGTAATTTTTACCACAGTTAAATGGAAATAACAAATCTTTATTAACAAAGTGGCGACAAAGTAAAAAAATAATTTCAGGTATTTATTTAAAAACGGCCAAATAGTTGAGCATTCTTGCAAAAGATGGCAGTCTGGTCTAAAAGCCGGTATTATCAGATCACCGATTAGCCTATATTTTATATATGCTAAATGTTATAAATGATATATAATATTAATATAAGCTTATAATAATATTTTCTTGAGTTGAATGGCTGTAGATATTCAAATTGGCAAAAGGTACGGGAGCCTTCCGGGAACAGCAGCCAGGTTAAAGAAAAACTTTATATTTCTTTGCCGACGTTTCGGGTGCTAGTCGCACTCATCCTCAGGGCAATATTTTGACAATTTTGCTTGCCCTGAGGATGAGTGCGACTAGCACCCGAAACGTCGGCAAAGAAATATAAAGTTTTTATTTAATCTGGCTGCTGTTCTCGGGAAGGCTCCCGTTCCTTTTGCCAATAATATTTAGTTCCGGGATAACCGGGCTTGAGTTTGATGGTTGTTTCTTGTGGTCAGATAAAATTGGAAAAAAACTAAAAAAGTCCATCAGTAAAGTACTAGTACCCGAATTTTTCCAAAGATGAGATTTAGCGCAATTTCATATTGGTTCCGGAAAAAGGATATATTTAAAATTTGAAAAAAAAAAAAAAATCGTTAGAGTCGTTTTCGAGAACTGATGTGCTGACAAACATACATTACTCGTTTAATAGTATAAGATAAGATAAGATAAGATAAACTATTCATTATTAAAGATCAACTTTTTTTTTTTTTTTTTTTTTTTTTTAAACACTCACACTTTTTTTCTCATTCACACTCACACTCACACACACATTCATACAGTCTTTTCGGCAACTCAGGCCATTTAAGACTTTAGACGATATCCGTTATTAATAAATATACATATATGGGGTCCAGGCATTCTTATTTAAGCCATTTGGTATCCAATTGGCTTAAATAAAATCATCGGACTGCCTGGGGTCCGAACCCGCGACGTTTGGTATATGAGGTTAGCACGCTAACCTCTACGCCATGCCCCGAGGGCATTAAAGATCAACTAAAATCAAACAAATAGCCCTACCATCCTGCCATCTGTTGGCAAATTTTCGTAATAGTTTTTTTTAAGACCCCTAACGCCATCTTATCGGCAAAACATGAAAATGATCTTGGCGGCGTTTTCTCCACTTTAACATACAATTGTGACATATATCATTTTACTCAGAAGAAATATGTGCACTTTTAGAATATTAAAAATACATTTTTTTCTGTTATCCCATCTATTTTTAATTCAATAAATGTAAATTGATTAGAATTCTTCATATAAAACTTCCGGAGAGACGTAATCGAAATTATTTATATCCGGCAAATGTATTATTAATAACCCCCCCCTCCCCTTGCCCTCTCTGGATTATTCATACTAATTTATATGCAAAATATGAAGTGTATAATTATTTTTCTTATAAATATGGAAACGAGAAGAATCAACCTACGCTTTGAAATAAAAAAAAAAACTGGAAATAATTTTTTTTTTCTTTTGATATAATTTATTTATTATTCAAGGTGTCATGTATGATGAAAAAATTGAGAGATTATCTCTATAATATTATTAGATTAAATGTTTTTTTTGATAAGATTTATTAATTAATGAAGGAATTTTGTCTGTATGAGCAAATATACATTAAGGCAACTGTGTGTTGATTGGATAGCTTAAGGTTGTTCGGACATTAAATGACTTTATTAGATTAAAAGCTAATTTTTTAATATGTTATTAATCACTATCAAATAAGTATAAAATAAAATTTTGAAGCAGATCTGACGCAGGGTTATTGTGTAATTAATTATTAAAAAATTGAAATTTAACATGTAGTCTATGGGGAATGTCGACGAAACGCACACATATCAAATGATATACACTGTTAAAAATTTTCGAGCCATATTCATACACATGTATAGGAAGTCTGTTACACAAACTGTTTATGAATATTCAATTTGGGTATATGAGAAAGTTCATATACCAAAAATGAACTTTCATATTCGGGTATATGAAAAAATTCATTTTCGGGTATATGAATAAATTCATTTTTGGTATATGAAATTTAAATTACGGGTATATGAAAAAATTCATTTTCGGGTATATGAATAAATTCATTTTTGGTATATGAAATTTAAATTACGGGTTTATGAGAAATAATATACTTTTTTGTGAAAAATGAAAGTAGGAGAACTTTTAATTATAGACCACATATTTGTATTAAATATTTATTAAAAATATATAAATACTGTACAAATATATTTATTTTTAATAAATATTTAATACAAATATGTGGTCTATAATTAAAAATTCTCCTAATAATAATATTTCAAACCACAAAAGCTTTAATAAACAAAAATTAAAGTCCTTACGAGTTTATAGTTTTGAGGGAAAGTGAGTGGTCTAGGTGAAATAATAGTTTTTTTATTTATTTTATTTTTTATTTATTAAAAAAAAATTATATTATATTAAAATATACAATTTTACTAAATAATAAAACAAATTAAAGTATTAAAATAATAAATTTGTATCAAAAAATAAATTTTTATACATTTCCAAGTAAATTTAACACAAATACAAATCATTTTAATTATTTAATACAAAAAATATGTCGATTTTCATCTTCTTTGAGAAGAAATAAAGAGTTACATTTTCATTGCAGTTTGATTGGAGTATTAACTAACCTCACCTGAAAAAAGACAAACTAATTGATTTGAAATTGAGAAAAAAAAAATTTCAATGAAAAAATTCAAATTCAATACTTACGATTTTGTTAGTAAAATGTTCCAATATATTGATTAAATATTTATATTTCATTTTAAATAATAATACACGTTCAATTATCTATGCGTTAAATCAGCTACTTCAAAAACAGAATTTGCTGGCAACCAGAGTTGGCAAGTTTTATCCCGCCGAGTATAATGCACGGTTTTATACATGTATAAAACTATCGCGGATAAAACTAGGCCGATGTATAAAAGGTATAAAACTGTAAAAAACCAATTCTCTCACCCTGAAAAAACAGCTTAAAAGCTTTTCATATTTTATAATGTTTTAAAGCATTGACGATGTTGTTTGCTTTTTATTTAGTGAATAATATAATCAAAATGTTAATAATTGAAAAATGAAATTTTATTTGAACTTCCTTTCTCGTCGGGTTTGCGCATGCGCATCCAAGTTTTATACATTTTATACGTTTTATACAAGTTTTATCCGCAATTTTTGTATAAAACTGCAAAATTGTGTATAAAACCTTACTCTGGTGCCAACCTAACCAATTTCTTGTATATTTTAAAATTAATTATTTTGGTGAAATTGTTAATTTTAATTTTAATTTTTATAGCTATTTAGTTGAATTACTTTATAAAAATTATTTAATTAGTATGATTTTAATATACTTCATAAATATTTAAATAGTTTAGAGCGCGAATTTCAAACCAGAATTTAAAAAATTTAGATTTGTGAAATAAATTTTAAAAGAATAATTTCAAGTTTCCTTAAAATAATTATAAAATAATATTAATAAAAATTCCTTGAGGTAGTCGAGTTATTTGAGAACGTTTAGACCAGGGATTCTCAACTTGTCGCGGTGCACTTTTAACGATTTCAAAATTTGGCGGCACACAAAGAAAAAGATAAGTTTAAAAGTTGGTAATTTGTTCATAAACTTTTATATTAATTTTATTTCACATCCTGGGTGTATTAAAATTAAACTACGAAAAGTATATGAAAAAAGAAGGAAAATTCATATTTTTTTAAAGCGATACTTATTCATATACTTGTATATTAATTTTAGCTCATATCCTGGTCTATTAAAATTAAACCACCAAAGTTTATGAGATATGAATGAAAATTCATATTTTTTTTACAGTGTAGACACTTCAGCAATAGACACAAAAACAAAAAACTTACATTTTTATCAATTAACTTTCGTAGAATACGTTAAAAATAAAATCAAAAGTTTCTGACGGCGGCTTTTAAAGATATATTAACAGGAAAGTCAAAAAAATCCCAAAAATGACAGTAGGCTAAACTTAAAAATAAGGAAGTCACGAGACTCAGACCAGTCTGGCAACGTCGCATAAAATAATACTCTTTTCTCGCTGTCAGTTACATTTTTTTTTACATTTTACGATATTTTTTCTCGCAAATCGTCCATTGTGTTTAAACTGGTTTGCATTAATCATTGTAATATTTTAAATAAAATAAAAGTTGATAAATGCAATGTTGCCACATCTATATTACGTGAAAAACTGCTCAAGTCAAAAGTCATACATTTATTATTATTGGTAATTAAATTATTAACTTAATACAATTATAAACTACTAGACGCCAAGCCCCGCCTTCGGCGGGGCTTTCCGTCTAGCCAGGGGGCTGCGCCCCTGGACCCCCTTGCTCGCCTACTTATATACATACCGGTACATACATTTTCCCTTTTCATTTTTATATGTAGAGATTATTTTAGCGGTTAATTATTCATGAACTTAAGATTTTTTGTGAATCATATCCTTTCCGGGACTCTCCCGGTACACAGACAAAAAATTTACGCCGATATTTTTGAATTCAAAATGTAAATAAATAAAAAAAATCGTAAACATGGGTAAATATTTATATTTTGTTACCATGGCGCTATCCCTGAGGCCTGATTGGTTGTTTCACACATCAGACACCCTCTTGGCCTTTTATATATAAGTATGATGATAGGTCACGACTATATTATAATAAGGAATTTTGGCATTCAAATTTTTCATTTTATTAAAAAAAAAAAAATGTAGATTCTATTATGACTTACGGGGTACTATCCGAACAATGAACACTTGGTTTCCCTATGAATTAGAGTTTTTTCTCTCACCGTTAGGGTGCACTGCTAGAGCGAATATTCATTTTATATTTATATGTATTTATTTTTTAACTTAAAAATAATTATGTTGTTTATATTCCCTCCACATTAATATGTATGTAATTTTATATTGCGTATCTTCTACCTTAGTATTTGTTATAAGCAAAAAGAGGTAATGATAAATTGTATCGCCGTAAGAACTTTGCACAATTAATCGTTAATAAATAAAAATTTAGGTGCGTAGTCTGGTAGGAAATATTAAGTATTTGTCTCGATTGACATGGGCGTAACTAGGAAAAATGGCTGGGGGGGGGGGCATGGGACCAGCCATCCTCCGGAGGGCCTGGAAAGCCCTATATTGACACAATTTTTTTTTGGGTTGGGGAGCTTTCTGGAGGGAGGGGGGGGAGTGCCAAGAGCCTCCTGAGTAGGCCAGCCCCCTCCCCCCGGCAACCCCCTAGTTACGCCCATGTCGATTGATCACCTCTGATTTAAAGTCTACACGATTTAAAGTTTTTTTTTTTTTTTTTTTAATTTACTGGTAACCTCTGTTTTGTTTATTTATTAAGCAACGCCATCTAAAAATGACAACTTTGTACTATGAAGTACAGTATTGTGCATAAATATATAATTCACTAATGTCCGTCTCTCTGTTTGCGCAACTTCACGTTGGAATTTTACCTAATCAAAGATGAGCTTCTAGTGATTACAGTAAAATTATTTTCGTCCCGAAATTTCTTTTTGAATTATTAATTCTTGGAGCCCACTAAAGACGGGCTGGCTAGTTAGTCCGACTTTCGACTTTGACATCTCTTTGGATCTCTTTGGGTTATTTCCTGTACTTTAAAATTAAAAAACAAATTTAATACTAACTGCACAAACCGTTCATTAATTCCACACCATTTTATTTAAAAAAATATAAGCTGATAATTAATATTTTATTAACTTGAATTGAAATATGAATCAGTGGATTTGTATTCCGATGATCTACCAGTTGAGATATCAATCAGATATGTTGATATACTTGAGATTTCGCCATCGGATAATGTCAGAATCTCCGAGATGGCGAAATCATGTAAATCTAATATGTCTGAATGATCTCAACTGTATCTGATGGTTCAAATCCTAATTTTAGAATGTGTAAGTTAATAAATATTAATTTAAATATTTTCTAAATAGATGATATATTAATATAGAATTGATAAAGACTCTAAAAGAATCTATTAATGAATTTTTAAATGAAAAATTGTTATAATTTTATATTCTTTTAAAGACAAAATTTCTCTTTTTTCAATTTAATTTACATAAATAAATAGACACTCTTTTTCCTTTCCTTTATTTATTAATTAATTGTTCTATTTCTTTATTAAAATGTGCGAACGTGCATTCAAGTCTCTTGCTTAGAGACTTGAATGCACGCACGATTTTGTGCATTCAAGTCTCTGAGCAAGAAAGAAAGAGGGAGTGGAGGAACCAAAGAATATATAAACGAACCAACTTCTTTAATGAAATAAACAGCTATTAACAATAATAATATCTAGAAAATTGAAATAGATAATATATTCCCATTGGTTGTAATCAGTTAAAGAAAAATAAATGTTTATATATAATTGCATTTGAAATTAGAGTTTTCCCCCAGGAAATACTGATTAAATAATATAATAGAAATGTCTTATAATTAAATGATTGCTTCAAATTGGAAAAAAATAAATACTAATCCTAGAGAGTTTTAGAAAAAAAAAGAACATTTTTTGTTTGTTTGTTTATTTATTCGTTAGTTGTTATAAGTAACTTCACTTTACCATATAAGATTTTGATTAGGAGTGGCAAAGAATTAATTAAATTTTAGCAATTTTTGAAAGTCATTGAAATATTTCTTTTTATGCTTATAGAAAGTTTAATTTTGACCAAACCAAACAAAAAAAAAAAAAAAAAACAGAAATATATCATCTTGGTAAAAAAAAAAAATTATAATATTCCTTTTTTGGTATCCCCCCCAACTAATTTAATTTTTTAGGTTGGGAAAAAAACCCCAAAAAAAAGAAGAATAATGGAAAATTTTAAAGTGGGCATTATTACTAACAACCAAGTCTATTATTAATTAATTATAATTTTAAAATACACAATTAGTATTTATTAAATTCAAATAATTAGGAAAAAAAAAAGTAGGCACCGCCGGGAGTTGAACCCCGGATTAATTGATTCGTGCTCATCATCCCCTACCACTTGTTCATAATCAGTACATTAATCATTAATTGACTATAGTTTATAATTTTATTTGCATATGTATATTATGATATAACTATGAGAGTTATCCCTTCAATCATTGATAATCTTAATAAAGGAACCGAACCCATTTGTGAACTCGATTAATTTTTCTGAACTCTAACTAATATACTCTATACAGGTAAAAAATTTCAAACCGAAAAGTAAAGTTGCATCTTCTCAATCCATTCTAACACTTTGGAAGAGATAATTCACTTAATGACGAAAAATTAAAACAATGTGCTATGGTTGGGGCATGTTGAGTACGTACAAATTAGCAAATCCAGAGTTCAAATCCCGTAAGTGGCTACTTTTTTTCTAGCTTATTTTGAATTAATAAATATTAATTATGTTTTTAAAATACAAATTAATTAATAAAATATGACAATAGATTTGATTGTTAAAAATAATGCTAGCAGAAAAGATTGCATTAAATATTAATTATATATTTTAAAATAATTAATAAAATAAAAATAACAATAGACTTCATTGTTGACAATAATGCCAACAGAAAAGATTGCATTAAATATTAATTATATAGGCTATTTAAAAAAATTAATAAAATATAATAACAATAGATTTGATTGTTAAAAATAATACTAGCAGAAAAGATTGCATTAAATGAAAAAATATTAATTATATATTTTAAAATATTAATTATAGCCTATTAAATTAAAATTAAAATATTAATTATATATTTTAAAATAATTAATAAAATATAATAACAATAGAGTGCATTGTTAACAATAATGCCAACAGAAAAGATTGCATTAAATACAACACATCACAAATTTAAAAAGCAAAAAAATAAAAAATAAAAGCCATTAATTACTTAGCGTGTTTTAGTTGCCTGAAATAAACTAACTGTAATTTGTTGTTGTTTTAAAATCAAGTGATGATCTTAAGAAAGTGATATCTTTAAGGGAGTGGGGGAAGTGGGGGGGGGGGGGAGATTAAAATCGGAATCATCAGGTGTGCAACAAAATAAACACTTCCTGATGACATGTGCA
This sequence comes from Euborellia annulipes, assembly GCA_023213315.1. Lineage (NCBI taxonomy): Eukaryota > Metazoa > Arthropoda > Insecta > Dermaptera > Anisolabididae > Euborellia > Euborellia annulipes. Next base: position 8,917 of record JAKCPI010003621.1, on the reverse strand, counting down.
GGTTGACGCCCTCTCTCTCTTATTACTTCATGCTTTGATTAGTAGCTAGCAATATTCCATGCTTGCTTCTTCTTTCAATTGATTGTCAATGCTATGCGCCATTTTTTTTTTTTTTTTTTTTTTATTCCAAAGAGACCTGAATCGTCTTGCATTTTATTTTATATAAAACCGGCCCTTTGATTCGACCTTTTTTATTAATTATTTTGTTAACTGACCCGCCATTGGTATTTTACTTCATCCGGCTGGCAAAACTGGTTTCCTTTCTTTTTGCAGTTTTTCCAATTAATAATAACAGTTTTTTTTTTTGTTTCTTTCAAAACAAGTCTTAAATTAACTTTTTTTTTTTTTATTCTTATTAAATTCACCTTCAATCCTTTTACTCTTTCAATTTCATATAAAATTAAAAGCAGTTTCTATTCTCTTGATAAATTAATTGAATGATTGTTCAGAGGTAGAGGGCTCGCCTCTCGTCCCAATTTAATTCAATACCAATCATGGGAAGTGGGCTAAATAGACTCAGATGCCGAAAAATTTTATTGATTTTAAATTCCAAAGAGGGGTTAATTTATTTTCTAAACTGTAAAAAAAATATATGAATTTTCAATCATTTTTCATATACTTTCGTGCTTGAATTTTAATAAAAATTGAGAGAGGGGGGTGGATTGGAGGGGGGGGAAAATTTTAAGTTTTATATTCAAATTTTTTTTTTTTTTTTTTTTTTTTTTTTTTAGAGTAAATATTTCTTTAATTGCCGCCCGGGGCACATGCACCCACTGCCCCCCCCCCTCCTAGATCCGGCCCTGGCACTTTATTTGATCAATATTTTTTTTAAAGAAACAGTTTCTGATATTCTGGTTGCTTGACACTCTGTTGAAATGTGATTCACATTTTATTGGGTGTTTAGAGTCGGATTTTAGGATCCTATTCGCAATCTGGCAAAGAATACATCTCTTCTTGTCAGAACATAATCATCTCACACACCAAAGGTTTAATGAAAAGCAAGTAGATCAATCGCGGAGTACAAGCATATAATTCCATGTCTAAAAAGAAGGGAGTGCCTCGCTAATAACAGGATGCCCCCTTATCAGTGGCGTAGCGAGCTTAGCTCGCGCCCAGGGCACAATACCTTTTTAGCCCCCCCCCTATTCGAAAACCATCTAATATATTATACAGGGGCCTATATAGAAATTTTTTCGGGAGGGGGGGGGGGGGCCGAACTCTAAAATTTTCCTGCCTGCGGTAAATTTTTTGCCCTGCCGTTAAAATCATTTTATCTTTTTTTTATGAAGGCTAAATTTTGCGGAATTTTTTCCCCTTCCTGCGGAAAAATTTTATTTTTTTTGCGGAACCAAATTTTCCCGTCACGCGGAAAATTTTTTCTCTGACATTAAAATTATTTTTTTTTGCGGACCATTTGGCGCCCCTTTGTGAGTAGCGCCCGGGGCATGATGACCCCCTTAACTGACCCTTATAGTGATTGAAAAATAAGAATATTTATTTCCTCTCTCTCACTCACACACACACACACGCTGTCAAACAAGATAATTACAAAGTGATGAACATATGTAATATAATAAAAAAAAAAAAACAATTTTGTTTAATGATGTCATTGTCAATGTTAGATAAATTCCCTCACCTTGTCAATCCCACATTTGACTATTGTCTCTATAATATTTAATTGAAATCTCTATTTCATTCAGAAATTAAAATTACCATTACTATATATAAAGCAGGGGGAGTGCACTCCAATGGGAGAATTTGAAATCGTGTGACGTCACGACTGCGACCCTAATGATGACATTTTTATCCGCTAGAGAGCAGGGTAGTCAATCGATGAAATGATCACGTGATTTTTTTTAACATATTATATTACAATATTTTCAAATACGTTAAAATTGTTATTTAAGAAATAAGATTTTATTATAGGCCTATACTTCGAAATTTTTTGAACATCCCCATTAGGGGATTTGGGGATCCGAGAAGTCGCCATGTTCTCTATGAAAGTGCAAATTTACAAAGGAAAACGGTCAAACAGAACGTGATAAAAAAAACGGCCTCCGTTGATATTGATATTTTAATAATTTTGTTAATATGAACAAATATCCTGATGAAGGAGGCGACGTGTCATCGAAACGTCGTCTTCAAACACTATAATATTATTTAGACTCCTCTTGAACATTCCTTCATGTAAAGCAATATGTCTGTGTGAAAGGACAAAATACCAATTTATGTCTCTTTCTCTTTCATTTTATTCTTAGAGACTCATTTGCATTCCTGGACCATCACCAGAAAGAATGTTTCACTAAGCCAATGCAACTAAAGTTCCCACATTTTCTACTAAACGAATAATCGATATACCCACTTATTAACTGATAAAGACAAAAACATTTATCAAAACGTTAGTTAAAAGTAAAAATCAATTTAAAAAAAATAAAAATACATTTATTTTAATTAATTTAAACTTATGATTGTTGTATAAAAAACAACAATCAATTATTATTGAATAAATTAATTATTAAATAAAATAAACAATTAAAAGGTTAATAAAACGAGATATTTTTTTCTTTTTAAATTAAATTACACCATAATTTTTATTTTAATTATATAACAATTTACTCAATTAGTTAAAGATATTTTTTTTTCTTTTATCTTGTTCATATCGCAATTTTAAAACAACAATTAGAAATTAACCTCAAACAAAAAAAAAAAAAAAAGAAATCTATTCAAACATGCATTTATTTATTTTTTCTCGTTGACTGAATATTTACTTTTTCTCTGTTGTTAGTTTAACGGCTAACAAATTTTATTTTTGATAACGTTTTTTTATTTTTTTGTAAACCGTTGCTTGTCGTTTTGTTTTGTTTATTGATGCATTTTCTCTAAGTTATGTAATTTGTTGTTATTATTATTTTTCGGTGTTTACCTGAGCTAATGATAGCGATTTTTAAAAGTATTGTTACATGATTGAAAAATAATTTATCTATTGCTATACTAAATATAAATAATACATGTATATGTAAAATATTTTGTAAATCCAGTAATGTCTTTGTTTATCATCAATCTTACTTTTTTTTTTCTTTAGGATTGGCAATACTGATTTATTTCTAATGTGATTTTATAAGAAGATAATTATTTTTATGCTAAATTATATTAAGATTATTTAATTTGAATATTTTATATAAAAGCCAATTTGTTTTAAATTTAATTTTTTTTTTTTTTTTGTGATCTAGATTTAATTCTCATTTAATAAATTTATTATTGATATAGGCCTATATACGGTATATATATACCGGGGGTATATATATATATATACATTCTAGATCTCCTAGATCAAGTGACTCTATTACATCCTCTTGAATAAAAAAAACAAGTTTGGTATTATATTTATTGCACGACTAGTAACTAAGTAAATAAAGTGACAGAGAAACTGGATTTAAAAACAAATAGTGCGAAACCGACTTGCATTTTATTCCATTCTCGTTTCGAGAAAGAGAAAGAAAAAAAATAAATAAAATCTTTTCACATTTAAGAACGAGAGAGTTTGATTTGATTAATTGAAAAACAAATTAAATGATGATAAATTTTTAACCTCATTAATTAGGATTTATTGAATTATTAACATTGTTTATAAATGTAATATTAAAAAAAAAAATTAATATTCTTTGATGTCTCTTCCATAATATGAAATAAAATAAAAATTTAATTATTAAATTTCCATTTTCTTAAATATAAATGGAATGCATTCAATCATTGTTGAGAGGTTATTTAAATTTTTTTTTTTCTTTCTAATTAAATATTAAATAAAATATTTTATTTTTAATTCAAAACGACTAACTCTCACTCTCTTATCAAATTAAAATTTTATTACTTTTCACTAAATGAATACTTTTCTTGGTTTGTTTGAGGTTAAAATGCAGGGAAAACAAGAAAATATACATATAATATGTGAAGGTAACATTTCTCAGGTTTAACTGATTGTTGATATTTATTCTACATTTTAAAAGTGTTTAGAAAGTAATGCTGGTGGTTTGTTTTCAAAGTCGCAGTCTTAATGGTAGGTAAATTTATACATAATTAAATTTTTCAAAACAATCAAAAGTTTATTTAATGAAATTTAAGGTTCACACTAACCCACAACCTACACCCGACAATCTCCACTCACCTACTTCGCCTACATTTGACATAAAATATCATATAAATTTCTAACCAATAAATAAAACAAATCCATATAATTTTAATAAATAATTAAATTGAAATATAAAACCAAGATAAAAATTCCCAATTTATATTTATTTTCGCTAAATTTTCAAATAATCTTATTTTAAAATTCTTTATATTCTGGGATGAAGGTTATTTAAATAGACCTCGAAGACCAGTTATTCACCAATCACTCAATGTGAAAAACAAAAATTATAATTTTATCAATTTAATATATATATATATACAGTATATCACAAAAATTTAATTCGACTATAAAAGAATAATAAGTGTTGAATATAAATAAATTCACATACTCTATGTTTATCTTTAAAGGTCCTGACGGTGATGAAAAATCGAAACTGATATTTCAAACAGTCGATTCTTGAAACAGTTAATAAAAAATTTAAAAAATTTATGAAAATTCATTTAAACACACACTCACCGAACAAACAGTGATTGATGAAGTATACGGCTCTTTGATGTCTATTTAATCTTATTTTGTCCCACAAATTAAATATCGACATTTTGGTCTTTGTTTTATTCAATTGCATCAATTTTATTAAGAAAAACAAAGGTTGCGGTTTTTTTTTGCCGGTGAGAGTATTTTAGGTTAGAAAAACAAAGGGTTAGAGCTACACGCTACAGATCCCATTTTGGGATCTGTAGCGCCTTGTCGCTCGAAGGGTTGTAGGTGATGTCGCGCGCTTCTATGACGAGCTTCATTGATTCACACACATTGGGATCTGTAGGTGTTGTAGCGCTTGTAGGGTAGCGGTGTCCGTCCAGTGACGACCAGCCTAAAGAAAAAAACAACAACAATGTTTGATTGTTAACATGGAGATAATTGGTCTAACGACGCAATAATTAGATATAAGATAAAAACGTTCAACAATTAAACTTGTAATTTAATATTTTGTCAAAATTACTGACCCAGATTTAAATAAAATCTAACACCAGATTTTCAACTTATTCAAATATCTAATAAAACTGAATGTGGGTGTGAGTGGAGAAAGAATTTTAAAAAATTACTACCTCGACCTCAAATCCTAATGAAAATAATTTTAATAAAGATTTTCATTTTAAAAAAAATTGAGAAGTTTTTTGAAAAAATAAATATTCAGTATATAGGTTAAGTGTAATACAAAGAGACATTTCTATTAAGTTTACACTTTCTAAGAGTATCATGTATTTGGCCTAGATAACGTACATATTAACTAAAAAGTGAAAAAAAAAATTAGAAATATTTCAATAAAAATGTGTAAAATCTTAAAAATTTGTTAATTTAATCTTAAAAAAAAAAAAAAAAAAAAAAAAAACGGAATTTAAAATTAAATTTCTATTGTTGACATTAACCTTAAATTAAGACTATATTTTTATAATATAAAAAAAAAACAAAAAGATTTTAGCCAATGATACAGATATGATTTATGACATGATTTTTGTTCTAAAAAGCATGAAGAGAGAAAGACAATTGTTATTATTTAACAAATTCGCCATTTCTTTTTAATTAAATGAATTTGACTTTTTTTTTAGTTCACTTTCTCAAATTGTAGCTATTGTTTAATCAAAAAATTTAAAAAAAATCTAATTTTCACTCTTATTTATTTGTCAACAATTAATTAGTAATAAAATATTTAATTTTTTAATAAATTTAGTTCTTAATTAGAAAGAAAAAACTGATCTCAACAATGCTTGATTAATTCTATTTATTTTATATTAATTATTTAAAAAATATTTAATTATTACGAAATAATCAGCTATTTAAAATTTGTTTTTTTTTTTAAATTAATTTAATAAATATATTCATTATTAAAGAGCATATTAAATATAAAATTGAGGAGGTTTTTAATTTGATAAATTAGATAGAGAAGCTCGTTATGGACAACATGATTTCCTTTCAATATCGAAAAATAAAAAAATCACTTAAATTGAAGGTAATTGCAAAAAAAAATGAGAGATGATTACGTCAGAAAGAGGGTTGAGTGTCCGTCTGTCTGTGTGTCCATATGGTCAAAAGTCACGTTCTAAGATTAATAAGGTTGCACAAAAAAAAAAAAAATAATAATAATTGATTCTCTCTAAGGTGAAGGACAAAGGGTCCTTCCTCTGAGAGTAGGGTTATATACACGCTAATAAACACAAAAGAATTTCGTCTCACAAAGGAATCGTAAAATTGTTTTTTTTTTTTCTCTCTCACACTTGGTTAAAATCATTTATTCTTTAATTTTGGTTAGCCTAATTTTATTAGTATTCTACAAGTTAGATATATTCTGGGTGTGGGCCAAAACCTGACTGAGTAGCTAGTATTGAAAAATAACTCAATTAATATTATTAACAACTTATTTGACTAAAAATATTTATTTATTGTAATAATTAAATAAATTAAAAAAAAAATGTTTTATTTGTTAAAATAATAATAATAATTAAATTCCTTAATTATTTAATAAATATTAAATATTTGATTGTTGGCAATAATGCCAACAAAACAGATAATCTTAATATGTCAAAGAATCTAAATTAAATGATCTGAATATGTTTGTATTGTTTAATAAAATCTCTTTAAACTTTCGTTTTATCTAGCGGATTGGCTATTTATTTAAAGGCAAAAAAAAAAAAATGGCTTCACTCTTTTCTTTTATTTTGAGGTTATCTATACTTTTACTATGTTAAACTCTAAAATATGACATTCCCATTCCGGATAAGGAGCGAATCCTTAGGAAGAGCGATCATCGTCTCTCCCCTGTTCTAGTTTTTTACACACTAGCTCAGATATATTTAATATATCGAGCTATACATGTAAAATCACCAAAATAGTAGAATTTAATTTATTTAATAATAGTAATTAAGGTCTTTGAAAAATATTTAATTGATCAATCATTGATTAGACAATTTTATTTATAGTTAATATATGTTTTTTGTTTATTTTCAAAAAGTACACTTTCCTCCGATTAAAATGATATGCAACATTGGTATTTAAATTTATTATATATTGGCTAAAAATTACTTTATTTCTGTGAAGTGAAGAACGCGACCGCCATTTTTGTTTTGAACATTCATTTAAAAAAAAATCAATAATTAAAATTAAATAAATGGTATTTAAATTAATTTGTTTATTACATTGTTGTTAATTCAATAAAAGGGATTGTCTCAGCAGGAAATTATTTATTAATTGAAAGTTTCACATCTTTTATATAAATTTAATTATTCAAAAAAAAAAAAAAATCACTATTGAAAAATAGATTATAATACAAAAATGAAAGTAAACTAACATCTTGAATAGATTTAGAGAGAGAGAGAAAAAAATCAACGATAAAAAAAAATTAATTATTTTAGAAGATGCCGGATGTTAGCGCTTTAAATTCACTTGGATAATTTATAATTAATTTTTTTTTTTTAACTAAAAGGTTAGTTTAGTGTGCGTTTAACTTGTTGAAGAGTTAAAAAAGAATTCATTTTTTAATTGTTGATAAAAATTCATCCTGTTTAAGATAAAAAAAAAGTCACACAGTCTTAAAATGTCAGTGAATTTTATAAGCACTCTGAAATCATAAAAATGTGTTTTAATTGACCGCTGCGGATATTTTTTTTCTTAGGTAATATATATTTTTTATTTTATATTCAACAAGTGCACTTTCTCCCAAGTAAAATGATATGCCACACTTGTATGTAAATTGATTGCAAATTTATTAATAATAACTTTATTTCGTTGAAGCGGAGTCATCCGCCATTTTTTTAATAAGATCACAACAATAAAGACAAAGAATATTAAATACCTACAATTAAAAAAACAAAACATTTATTTAATATTAAATCCCAACAATTAATTCGATCCACAAATTTTTTTATTTTTAAGAATTTAATTAATTAATAATTCAAAAATTTCTCTCCGCAATTTCTTATTTTATTTCAGGAAATGGCTAAAGAGCCAGTCAGAGCATGACGAAAATAAATCGATTAAATTTTTTTCCCTATTTCTATCCATAATAAACTATTTAATTTAAATAGATTGATTAACAAATTAAAAGATTTTCAAGACTAATTATTTAAAGAATTAAATACTTATATTCTTTGTCTTTATTGTTTTGATTAAAATGGCGGATGACGCTTCCCACTTCAACGAATTAAAGTAATTTTTAACTAATTTGCAATAAATTTAAATACAAGTGTAGCATATCATTTTGTTCGGAGAAAAATGCACTTTTAGAATATATAATAAAACAAAATATATATGTTAATTACAAAATTCAAATAACCTAAAAAAAAACCGTTAAAATTGAAAAATAATAACTTAACTAGTTGCTAATATGGAAATTCTATTTGAAGTTTCAATTCATTCATTTATTCATAAATTTAATTTTTTTTTTTTACTTCTTCAAATGTCATGGACAAGCGAGAGAAGTAACTTTTTTTTATGAATGCTTCTTGTTCTTCTTCAATAATAATTATATAATTAAATACGTGTTAAGATATCCGTTTTAGAAAATTCAATTTAAAAAAAATGACGTCATTGGTATATTTTTGAAGTTTAATAAAAATATTTATATTCTTCTTCTATTTAATAGAATACTGATAATAGATGAATTAATTCTATTAGACTACTTTATTTAATATAGATAAAATTCATTAATAACTATAGATCCTGAAAAGGACACCGAAACGTCGGCTTGATCTTTGTATCATTGTCTGCAAGCATCACCTGGGTTTCATCTATCTCAGA
>JAKCPI010003620.1:0-66025 GCA_023213315.1 Euborellia annulipes | reverse complement strand
TGTGTAATTGTGAGTGTGAATGAGAAAAAGTGTGAATGTTTTAATAAAAAAAAAAAGAGTAAAGTGTGCTTGAAACAATTTTGAGAGCAAAAATGAAAGAACATCGGAAAAATAATTGATTTTTGAATTTTAATCAAAATCATCTAAGCGGATTTTGAGAAAATCGAAAAAAACTGAAAAAGTACATCAGTAAAGTACTAGTACTTTTTGGCCGATTTTGTTTAAAAGCTTATTTTCACGCTTCAAGGGGCTGTCTAATTTAAACAAAAAAAAAAAAAAAAATACCTTTCAATATGAAATTTAAACAAAACAAATTAATTTTAAGAGAAGATTAATTTTGAATTGTGGAGTAATAAAAAAAAAAAAAAAAAACTTTGATATCATCTCAGGAGGGAAGCGCACCAAGCGGGGAGAAGTTGAACTAAAAGACAAGCTTGTTTGTTGTATGATTTGATTCTCTTATGCAATTGACATTCAAGTAAATTTTAATGGCGATTCTTAGAAAATCTTTTAATAACTGATTATTAAAATGATTTATGACATGTATATAATAAATAATAAGAAATAGGATATTCATTAAATATAGATGGTACAAAATTTTAATCTACACAATTCGACGAGAGAATTAATAGAGCAAACGAGAGTGAGAGAGACAAATTTTACAAATAGCTTACCATTAGAATTAATCCTTTGGTGACCCCGCAGTGTGAGACCAAGACGACGAAAGATGTCGAAAAATAAATTTCCATAATCCAAGAGCACTATTTAAAACACTGATAATCACTGATAGTCACAAAATAAAAAAAAAAACTTTTTTAATAAAAAAACACAAAAGGGTTATGCACAATTGGCGGGCCAAAAGGCCAACTGGCCACTGGCGCTCCAAGGTCGCAAGGTCGCCTTGCCTTTCTCCACAAAGAGGCGCGAAGTCAAAGAGGAGTGGTGGGGGTAGGCGCGGGGAATGGAGGGGTTTTAAAAATATGGTGTGACTGGCCGCACAGCACGTAACTTTCTGTTACCTTTGGTAAATTGTGTCCTGAGCTTATTATTTAATTTATTGAGTCGATATATGAATATGAGGACCCAATAGGTCTTACCATGGGCGTAACTAGAGAATTTGGCTGGGGGATGGGGCATGGGACCAGCTATCCTCCGGGGGGCCTGGAAAGTCCCATATTTTATCAATTTTTCTTGGGGCAGGGAGCTTTCTGGGGAGGAGGGGGGGCAACGAGCCTTCTGGGAGGCACCTCCCTAGTTACGCCCATGGGTCTTACATTGAAATTTCTATTCGGGATCTTTTGAGTGAATTTTGAGAAAATCGAAAAAAAAAGTGAAAAAGTACATCAGTAAAGCACTAGTACTTTTTGACCAATTTTGAGCTTATTTTCACGCCACAGGGGAGGTGCCTAATTTAAATATAAAATTCAACTTCGTAGCTCAATTTCTTCATGCTTAAAATTGAACACACCCACACAGACACACAGACAGACAGACAGACCATGTCGCGAAAACCACTTTTTTGGATTCAGGGGAACTCAAAACATGTATATCCATCAAAATCTCGACATCGAATTTTTGACATGAATACAATACTTTCTCTCTATATATATTAACATATATAGGTAGAGAAAGTTAAAAATTGAAATGTACATTTTTCACAGATTTTTTTTTTTAAGAATAAAGAAGTGAAATAATTGACAAAGATAATTGACGTACATTTAAAAAACAGGAGTACAATGTATGTACTCCTGTACTGTGTTTTATGTTTTTATTTTTAAATTTGAATTTAAATAGGTTGGCAGTTAAAATTTGAAAAAAGTGTGACTCGTGCTTCCGGGGACCTCTACTGTACAGTATTATTTTAATTTCTCTCCCTTTGAACTAGGAACCGACCGAATATTCGGTTTCGGCCAAAAAGTAGCCGAAACCTGAGGCTGAAAAAGGTGGGATGAGACTCGCATGCAAAAAAAAAAAGGTCAAATGATTTACAAAAGGGGAAAAGGTGCGGAAAAAAATTTAGTCTTCCTTCTTCCCAAAAAAAAGTAAAATGACTTTCTCGGGAGGGGAAAAAAATTTTTCGCAGGGCTGAAAAATTTCAAAAAAAAAAAAAAAAAAGGTAAAATAATAATAATTTTTTATAGGAAATACAAGTTTCGGTTTCGGTTTCTGCCGAAACTAAGATTGAGGCCAAATATTCGGTTTCGGCTGAAAATCTTGTTTCGGTCGGACCCTACTTTGAACACTTATCGCCCCTCACTTATTTATTGCTCCCCTGATAACCCAAATCACCCACTTGGAAGCGATCGCCCCCAGGTTGGGAACCACTGCTTTAGGGAGCGTACAAGTAGGCCTATTACGTAACGCAATTTGGGGGGGGAGGGGGGGGGGTCTCGTAAAACGTTACCATGCGTTACAAGGGGGAGGGGGGGGTTGAACAACGCGTTACGTAACTGGCATTTTAGCGACTTTCCGGTACTTTGCGCAATATAGTTGTGACTTTTTAGATAAAAATGGCCACTTGAGCGTTACGTAACGTCTAGGAGGGGGTCCAGAAAAATGTTACGGCGCGTTACATGGGGGGAGGGGGGGGTAAAAATCTTCAAAAATTGCCTTACGTAATACTTGTACGCTCCCTTAGATTAAAGATGAGAACAATCTTTGTTTTGAAGCAGCGATTAATCCAGGATGGGAGATCCCCTTAAAGAAAAGATTATTGTAGACACTCATCCCATATATAAAATTTCTTACTCACATCTTATATAAATTTAATTTGCAAAATAATTAAAATGATTTTATATATTATAATTATAATAAAAAAAAAATCCCATTTGATGATTCAGAATTTTATAATAGAATTTCAAATGATATGAACAATGAATAATCCGTTTTAATATAAAAAGAATTTTTGAATATAAAATAAAATAAAATTCCCAGAGAGATAGAGAGAAATTTGAAATTTAGTTTGAAGGTCTTTGGTGACGTCATTACTTGACTAACTCTTCCTAATAGATGAATGAATGGGAGAGATTATAATTAAACGGTAGACTAAAGCAATCTACCCAGGGAAAGGGGCTTAAGCTTATTTATAGTTAATTCTATTTAATTACTGTATTATTTAATGAAAATATATTTTTGTTTTTGGAATTTACAGAGAGATAAGTACATAAACTAATTTAGCATCTCTCCATATCAATATAAGCAAACGGAAATGGAAAATCTCTTTCTAGAAGAGGGCTCGGATTTATAGGCACTAAAAAAAAAAAATATTACCGATAATAAGAAAAATTGTGTGCTGTGCAACCAGTCACACCAGATTCCCCCCCAAGAAACTCCTCTGGATCCGCCACTGCCTCGGCGCATGCCTGAGAGGAAATATTCTCAAGATATTGAGTGAGCTGTATATTAATGAGGACATTTATGCTAATTTTCGATACGGCCTGATGATGAGTCATTAAATATATCTCGAAACGTCTCCGGAGTCGAGAAGCATATAAAGGCTTTTTTATTTGGCTGAACCCTCCCTATCAAAATCTTTCTTCAATATCTGAAAGCCGATTATTTATTACTCTGACAAAAGTCGACATCTGATGGAGGAATTGTGAATTAAATGGCAGGCACATCGGTTGCCTAAGTTGCAGGCGCAACCGAATGGAGCATCGAAATGAAAGTTTCACTTAGGAAATTATGTTAAATAACAGGTAGGCGTACTCCCTGACAGGAACCAAAGCCATCTCACTTCTAAATATCGAGAAAAAAAAATATTAATGGATTTATATAGTGTAATATAAAAATTAAACCCAGCTTGATGACCTTTGAGAGTCAGGAAGGTTCAGGGGCATTAATAAATTTGTGTTTGTTTTTGGATTTGTGCCTTTAAGCGGGTCGTTAATAAATTTATTTACTTTATTTCGAAGTTCTTTATGAATGTGATTATAACTGGATATGGCTGATGTGTATGTATTCAAGGGATGATAATTGGGCAGCCAATACAAAAAAACAAAATTTTTTAATTTTCTCTGTAGACGTTTCGAACGCTCATCATCAGGACAGATAGAAAAGTCATAAGCTTCGGTTAAAAAACAGCAAACGCCTAACTATAATTATAAAATAATTGATAAAAGGCCTAACTTGTAATTTTGCAATTTGTTGTGGAATCCTTTGTTGTTTACAGTTGTTGAATTGTTATAGTTATTCATATTTTGATGTATCTTATTTATTTATATATCTGTATATGACAAGCTATATCCATCTAAGCTTATGACTTTTCTATCTGTCCTGATGATGAGTGCGATGAGCGATCGAAACGTCGACAGAGAAAATTAAAAAATTTTGTTTTTTTGTATTGGCTGCCTTATTATCATCCCTTGAATGAGTTCTTTATGATCATGGCAGGGGCGTATATAAGGGGAGGGAGAGGGGGCCCCCGAAATTTTTCAAATCTATATACGCCCCTGAATCATGGAATAGCGCATTATTACTCCTCTTAATCAATGCACCACTATTTCAGTGCACAAATTTCTCCCTTCCCCCCCTTTCCCCGCCCTTAATTCTTTGGCCAGGGTTACACGCCGGGCTGGATAAGGGAGGCAACTTTTCTAATATTCATTTTATTATTTTATTAAATGGCACAACCTAATAAAAAAGCCTTTAGGTGCTTCTCGACTCTGGAGACGTTTCGAGATATATTTAATGTCTCATCATCAGTCCGTATCGAATTGTAGTATAAAGGTGGTCACTAATAGTACAGCGTATGTACATATAAATTTGATATAAGCCTCAAAGTGCACATGAAAGAAAATTATAATTAAAATTAGTTACTCTTATTACATTTATTATATATCTATTTTTTTTTTTCTTAATTTATAAATATAATAGAGTAAATCAGTGTCGTAACAAGGGTATGAAGCGCCTGTGGCAAGTGTCTAACATGCGCCCCCTCCCCCCCCCATAAAGGTGGATTCACACCGGGACCTGACTTGACTTGAGTTGAGTCCGGTGGAGAACCCAACCTATGTATTCCTATGGAGGTGCATTGATAATATGATTTTTAAAAAAAGTGCAGGAGGTGGATTTGAACTCGCGAAGTTTGGTTACGTGAGAATGGAAAAAAATATTGATTTCTTGCTGACGAATTAGCCACTTGAGCCACGCTTTACTTAATTGCTTTAGGAAAATATAAGCCATATAAGAAACATGAAATAAAAGAAGTATTAAAAAAATGTTAATATTGCACATATGATATATCATTTTTCATTACTTTTTATGCTGATTAATAATTTATAATCAAAATTTCTATAAAATGAATAGTTTTCAAATAATTCACTGGGCAAACGTCAGATCGTTTATGCCTTGATGTAATTAAACCAAAAACTCTATCTAACATATGATACATGTAATTAATTCTTGAATTCCCCCTGATTCCAGAGAACTAAAGCCCTTTTAATTATATGATCTAATTTGGGAGTTATTGGCGATCAAAGTTAAGCTTATTTTCGCCCTTATTGACATCAACACACTCAATTCTATATTATCGAAATTTAACATTGTCTGATTAAAACCAAATTTTTACCAGAGATTTATAATTAAAAAATGAGTTTTTTTCTAAAGTTTCATTGAGATTGGTAAAGAAATAAATAAAATATTGACTATTTTGTAAATTTAGTTTTAGAATTTGGGATCTCAGATTAAGCCTAGACACGGTTCATAGATCGCTCTCTTTACCCATTCGGGATTCCGAATCGTAAAACTAAATTTACAAAATAGTCAATATTTTATTTATTTCTTTACCAATCTCAATGAAACTTTAGAAAAAAACTCATTTTTTAATTATAAATCTCTGGTAAAAATTTGGTTTTAATCAGACAATGTAAAATTTCGATAATATAGAATTGAGTGTGTTGACATCAATAAGGGCGAAAATAAGCTTAACTTTGATCGCCAATAACTCCCAAATTAGATCATATAATTAAAAGGGGTTTAGTTCTCTGGAATCAGGGGGAATTCAAGAATTAATGACATGTATCATATGTTAGATAGAGTTTTTGGTTTAATTACATCAAGGCATAAACAATCTGACGTTTGTCCATTGATTTATTTGAAAACTATCCATGTTATTGGAATTTTGATTATAAATTATTAATCAGCATAAAAAGTAATGTAAATGATATATCATATGTGGAATATTAACATTTTTTTAATACTTCTTTTATTTCATGTTTCTTAGATGGCTTATTTTTTCTCATATTATTTAAACAACGTTTGGCTCAAGTGGCTAATTCGTCCACAAGTTTTTTTTCCAATGTGGGGTAACCAAACTTCGCGAGTTCAAATCCACCTCCTGCACTTTTTTTTAAATTCTTAATTGGTTTTTACCCTCCTTCCAAGTTGTGAGCTGCACGAGGTTTTTATTTACCACCAATATCCGGAGGGCTACGGGGGGGGGCTGATCGGGCCTTCCCCCCTCTCCCGTAGCGCCTCACTGATTAAAATGTTGGTAAACAAAAACCTCAAATGAGAGTTTCGAGGTTATAAAATTTCTCATTGAGTTTCTTACTTTCGCATTAGTTCTATTTATTAAATACATAATTTTTAATAAAATATTTAGAGTAATTGCCAAATGAGTGTTGCGTATGTTGAAGGTCATACTAAAATTTTCGGGGTTAAATTTAATAACAAGTTGTTTTCGCTATTTGACATAGCGATTGCGTATACGCAAAAATTAATAAATTTGTTGACAAATGAATAGAAGAAATGTTGTAGAAAATATTTTTTTATTAATAAAATGTTTACAAAAGTTTTTCTTATAATTAGAAAATAAAAGAGGAAGATAAATAAAAAAAAAACAGAAAAGATTCTCGTTCCATTTAGAAACGAGATAAAAATATTTTACATTTTATTTTTTGTCTCAATTATTTACAACAATAATTTGACAATGATAATGAATGATGATGATGATGAGGTATGAGAAGAGTGAATGATGGTACGAATGAACAATGCGCATGATGAGATGAGGAACTATAGTAATGTGACAATGTCAATGACTTAATTGTTTCGCCAGACAATATCCCAGATGTGAAGAGCAGTCATTATGCAATAAACAACTAACGAGACTGTCATCGCGCGACCGCCGCTTTTCGCGTGCTCATGGTGTCCATTATGATCATGATGGCTGTGATCTAAAAAAGAAAAAATAGAATATTAAAAACTCCAGCAAAGCTCCTTGGGGCTTGGTGTAGAGGTTAGCGTGCTAACCTCGTATACCAAAAGTCGCGGGTTCGGACCCCAGGCAGTCCGATGATTTTATTTAAACCATTTGTATACCAAATGGCTAAATAGAATGCCTGGACCCCAATATATATATTTCTTCATAACGGTTATCATAAAAAGTCTTAAATGGCCTAAGTTGCCGAAAAGACTGTGTGAAAGTGGGAATGGAAAAAAAGTGTGAGTGTTTAAAAAAACTCTAGCAAAGCCCTCGGGCTTGGTGTAGTTGGCAGCGCCGTGCCATTCAGCCTCTAGTCTTCAAATGGGAAAGGAAGAGATTTTCTCACACCTATCATCATAGTCAGGTGAAAAGGGTCTTAAAGGGATTAAACCATTTAATAATTTGCAAGGATTAAAAGCAGGGCTGGGGTGTTGGCAGAAAAATATACCATTCCCGACGCCGGAGGCCGATACCAAGAACACTAAAGAGGGTTTTATAAAAATATAGTACGCCGGGGGACGGAGAAGAGCTAGAGTCACTACATTCTTCGTTGCTTGATACCTAGTGCGGCGAAGGCTCAGATAAGCAGGTGGAAAGTCCCCCAAGCCATCGGATAATAATAAATTTAAAAACCCTAAATGGTGTCTGAAACTGAAAAGGATAAAAAAATACAGTACTGTTTTTTTATTTTATGCCGGCATGAGCTGATTAAATAAATATGAATGGAATCTAAATAGCTTAAAATTCTTCATATGCGTTAACTTTTCATCTTGTAGAAATTATATCTTCATCAGAAAAGCTCCACATGGTCGAGTGTAGCTATGCCCTTTGATCTTGACATGTGGCTCGCTATGCCAATGCTCAAATCATAGATTGTTCATTAGCCAGTCAATATATTGTTTAAGATAGCAAGTGTGCGAGATATGTTAAATAGATAATATTTGTTAAATCGCGTTTTACCTCTCTTGTGAGGTACAGTCGTCTAGAATTGTGACGAAGTTCCAATCGTGCTTGTTATATGGCGTGAGTTTTTAATTTTTAATGAAATTTTAATTTCATTAGTATAATAGGAGGATGCGAGATGTGCTTATTGATTGGGCCGGGGCCCTCGGATAAGAACAGAGGAACTTTTTCGGGGAGAAAAATTTATTTTTAATGAAAATTTTAAAAATTAATACTTAAAAAATTGATTTGTATTTATATTCTGCCAATCAAGTACAGAATGTGCCTTTAAAAATTACCGAAATTATGAAAAAATTAGTGTGCTGTGCGACGATGTCACAGCCTAGATTACACCCCCCGAGAAACATCCTCTGGATCCGTCCTTGGACTGCAGTCCTAACAGGCGTCTAGAATTGTGACATAGGTTCCAATCGTGCTTGTTGAGACGACTCGCCGTTTTTAATTTCTAATGAAATTTTAATTTCAAATTAAGTATCAATAGGAGAGATGCGAGATGTTGTGCCCCCTCCTAACTGGGGCCCCCCGACGCCCTAGGATAAGGGTCAACCCGCCGCGAAAGCGTGGAGGTCCTGGTTCGACTCCAGGGGGTGCAATTTTGCCCAATCTTAAGCACAAACATGTCTCGCAAATTTGCTATTTTAAACGAAATATTGACTGGCTAATGAACAGTCTATTTGATCATTCAAACAAGGCTCTAACTAGTTTATAATTTTTATATATTAAAAGAAATAAGTAAGGGAAAGTAAAAAGTGGAAAAAATTAAAAACAGACTCGATAAATTAAAAACACATTTTCTTACTCCTTGGTTCTTTGGCTTATATTACGATGAAACTTTTAGTAAAATTTAACATATTTCAGAAATTTGATAAAAAAAAGATGCCAATAGAATGATAAAATTCCGTTTTGAATTGATATCATTATTACATTCTCTTTTAATAAACATAAAAAGAGAAAGTGGTCAGTCAGCTCATGCATAACTCAAAATTCCATTTATTATCTCATACTTGTTTTTATATGAGAGAAATCTTAATATTGGATAACCGGATATTGATGTGTCATGTTTATTCGATTTCCGGTTAACCATGATTAAACATTAAAATTTTCTAATGCCTCTTTAAAAAAAAAAAAAAAATCTTTATGTCATTGAAATGAGGACGCAAAAAAATTTGGAGACTTGAATGCCTTTATTTTTGTTTACGAAATTTCCCTAATTCTCACATTGATTATATAACAAATTATTCCATTAAACTAAATAATACATTTAAAGTTAAAAAAAAAATAGTTATAAATATAAACAAAGTGATAGAGATTTCATTTTAACACATGCATGTGACGATTGTTCTATAATCGCAGCTAATTATTAGATCGAGATGTGGATATCGAAACGATATAATTCGATATATCGAAAATTTTCTTTTTTTTTTGAGACAGGAAATTCACAAGTGAATTCCAATGAGAATAAATTTCTTACTAATAACTTAGGATGCGATTAGTGGACTGAATATAGATCAAGCCAAATAATAAATGAAATAAAGGTTGAAAAATTAATAAAAAAAATTTTTAGAGAGAATATCGACTTCTGATATTCAAAATTATAAATCGATACATTGATATATCGAGAAAAAATATCGCGATGTTGATGCTATCGACTTTTTTATTCGAGTTCGAATTCTACAGTATTAATACCTCCACAAAAAAATTCAGATATAGAATTTTTTTAATGTTTGAAAATTAAATTTCATAGCTTATATATTTTTTATTATGTTATTTTATGTACGTTTTTAGTTTTTTTTAAACGAAGCGAAATCATAATGACCCCAAACAATCAGCGTGCGGAACGTCCCCCGGTAGCGTTCGATACTAGCGTGTGGAACGTCCCCCGAAGAAAATGTTCAAAATGAACAAATACTTTATATACAAATTTTATTTTATATCTTCAAATATGCCGGGGGCCTCCCAACGGAGTAGATCAACAGTCAGCAACTGTTAAGCAATGCCAAGCTGAAGTTGATGATTCCCGGGAGCCATCGATATTATAAATTTAATATATGTATATTTAGGAACCGACCGAATATTAGGTTTCGGTTACGGTTTCGGCCAAAAAATCCTGGTTTCGGCCGTAGTTTCGGTTTCGGCCAAAAAGTAGCCGAAACCTGAGTCTGAAAAGATGGGATGAGACTCGCATGCAAAAAAAAAAAGGTCAAAAAAGCGGAAAAGGTGCGGTAAAAATTTATTTTCTCTAAAAAAAGGTAAGCTCTATTATCACAAAAAAATTTTATTAAATGGATATGGAACCAGTGGCGTCATTTTGAGGGGAGGCAAAGGAGGGCATTTGCCCGATGTGAATTATGATTTTCATATGATATAAAGATTTTGTTAATTTATTTTTAATTAAATTCAGAGGCGTACCGAGGCAGTTGGGGGCCTGGGGCGGCACTAGAAGAGGGGGCCTTATATTGATTTTTTTTTGGGGGGGGGCTGCTCATCTTTAAATATCCCTCTTCTCCATACATAAAAATAGTTTTAAAATACCGTATATTCCTGAACCCCAAGGGTCCCGGGGCCTCTCGAAGAAAATCTTCATTAAATTTTGATTTTTTAACTAAATTTTTCGGTTTTTATTTGAGCCCTGAGGGCCCGGGCCTCTCAAAGAGAAATTTTCATTAAATTTTATTTTAACTAAATTTTTCGGTTTTTATTTTAGCCCTGAGGGCCCCGGGGCCTCTCAAAGAGAAATTTTCATTAAATTTTGATTTTTTTAGTAAATTTTTGGTTTTATTTGAGCCCTGAGGGTCCCGGGGCCTCTCAAAGAGAAATCTTCATTAAATTTGGATTTTTTAACTAAATTTTTCGGTTTTACTTGAGCCTGAGGGCCCCGGGGCCTCAAAAGAGAAATTTTCATTAAATTTTGATTTTTTTAAGTAAATTTTTGTTTTTATTTGAGCCCTGAGGGCCCCGGGCCTCTCAAAGTGAAATTTTCATTAAATTTAATATTGTAACTAAATTTTTCGGTTTTTACTTGAGCCCCGAGGGCCCCGGGGCCTCAAAGAGAAATTTTCATTAAATTTTGATTTTTTAAGTAAATTTTTTGGTTTTATTTGAGCCCGAGGGCCCCGGGGCCTCAAAAGAGAAATTTTCATTAAATTTTGATTTTTTTAACTAAATTTTTTGGTTTTATTTGAGCCCTGAGGGCCCCGGGGCCTCAAAAAGAGAAATTTTCATTAAATTTTGATTTTTTTAAGTAAATTTTTTGTTTTTATTTGAGCCCTGAGGGCCCCGGGGCCTCTCAAAGTGAAATTTTCATTAAATTTAATATTGTAACTAAATTTTTCGGTTTTTATTTTAGCCCAGAGGGCCCCGGGGTTTTCAAAGAGAAATTTTCATTAAATTTTGATTTTTTTAAGTAAATTTTTTGGTTTTTATTTGAGCCCTGAGGGCCCCGGGGCCTCAAAGAGAAATTTTCATTAAATTTTGATTTTTTAAGTAAATTTTTTGGTTTTTATTTGAGCCCTGAGGGCTCCGGGGCCTCAAAAAGAGAAATTTTCATTAAATTTTGATTTTTTTAAGTAAATTTTTTGGTTTTTATTTGAGCCCTGAGGGCCCCGGGGCCTCTCAAAGTGAAATTTTCATTAAATTTAATATTGTAACTAAATTTTTCGGTTTTTATTTTAGCCCAGAGGGCCCCGGGGTTTTCAAAGAGAAATTTTCATTAAATTTTGATTTTTTTAAGTAAATTTTTTGGTTTTTATTTGAGCCCTGAGGGCCCCGGGGCCTCTCAAAGTGAAATTTTCATTAAATTTAATATTGTAACTAAATTTTTCGGTTTTTATTTTAGCCCAGAGGGCCCCGGGGTTTTCAAAGAGAAATTTTCATTAAATTTTGATTTTTTTAAGTAAATTTTTTGGTTTTTATTTGAGCCCTGAGGGCCCCGGGGCCTCAAAAAGAGAAATTTTCATTAAATTTTGATTTTTTTAAGTAAATTTTTTGGTTTTTATTTGAGCCCTGAGGGCCCCGGGGCCTCTCAAAGAGAAATTTTCATTAAATTTTGATTTTTTAACTAAATTTTTCGGTTTTTACTTGAGCCTGAGGGCCCCGGGGCCTCAAAAAGAGAAATTTTCATAAAAATTTTTTTTTTATAAATATATGGGGGCCTATGCCGGCTCGGGGCCTGGGGCAGACCGCCCCCCTCGGTACGCCACTGATTAAATTAAAAAGAGTTAAGAGAGAAAATTGTTTGAAAAATAAAAAATAAAAAAAGAGAGAGTAATTACCATGGTCCATGGCCGAGTGCGAGTGGATGCCGTGCTCGTGTGTCTGAACAAACAGAAAAAAAAAAAAAAAATTAAAATCAGTGTGTTTATATGATGCGAGATGTCGCAACCAAAGGAGCGACAGTCAGGTGAGAGCCTGTTGCAACCTACTCTCTCTTTTTAGGTCAAATATTAAGAAACTACACTTAAAAAAAAAATTTTAGTTCTCCAAGGCTATAGAGAAATTGTGTTATAAAAAATAAAATCAAGCCAATTTAAGAGCTAACATAATCTTGACATTACTAAATGAATTATATAAATTTATTTAGAATTAAATGTTACTAGAAAGGATAACCAGTAATAATTAGGATAAAAATTTTTAGAAACTCAAATAAAAAATTGGTTTTTTAAATAATAAATTTAATCCAATTGAAATAAATAGAGACGGAGGTCTAAATGGCCTCCGTTGCCGAAAAAGATTTTAAATAAAAATAAAAATAAAATCTTTGTGATTTTATGAAACCACGATGCAAGTGAAACTTTTTTTTCAGATCGTAGGCGTTTAACTGAAAATTTTAAGAAAATTATTCAATTAAGGCTATTAATATCGCGTTTTTAATCTTAACTTAATAATTGGAAAATGGGGAAATCAATAGACGCATGTTAAAAACTGAGAACAATATTTATTTAGCAATTGAAGATTTGAATCATTTTAAATTATTTTAAAAATTATATTTTATCAATTTAAAAATTAAATAATTAAATCTCACAATGATTTTTTATAATTCGTCATATATATTAAATTTCAACTTTGCTATTATTGTCGTCACGCTTGAGACGTCAGGCTTGTAGGTCACGCCTTTGACCCACGGCTTGTAACGGGACACTGATAGAAGAGCAAAAAATTTGAGGGGATCAAATAAAAGTTTCACTTAAAGAGAAAAAAATAATATTAAATGTTGTTCAACTTGGGCCGGTTGCTTCAGTTCTAGTCAACTAGCAAACCTATCCGACAGATAGTAAATCATCGATATATTAAACAAGCTCACTCCAAAAAAAAATAAAAAAACAATCACGCTTAACTTTTAAGTTAAAAAATGAATTTTTTCACATATAATTAGCTATCTGAGATATAAGGAAGGTTTTGTGAAGTTAGCAACTTAATAAAGGCATTTATTGAAAATTAAAATTAGGCTAATTAAATTCCTTTAAAAATTTAAAAATAAATACGGATTGTGTTTCTAATTTCATCCCTTTATAGCGAACTTTGAGTCTTAGCTAGTTAACTACGATCTGGGCTCTTATATAATCATAAGATTAGCTGAAATAGATTTAAAAAGACTCGAAAGACATAGTCAACTAGATTATCCAAGAGATAGCTAGTTAATTATAACTAAATGTTAAAAAAAATTGTCTATGAGGAGGGGTGTTCGATTATGGAAAAAAATTATCGAATATCGAATATGAAAATCTATAATCGAATATTTTCCCATAATCGATTAATTGAAATAATCGATTATATGTAAGGTAAAAAATAAATAATCGATTATATTTTTATTAATAATCGATAATTTTTTAAGAAAATAATCGATTAATCGATTATTTTACACAGCTCCTAGCGCATATATTCTGATTTAAAATTTAAACTTTTTTGGTGGTGGCAGGCCATATCAATATACAGTCCCGAAATAAATAGGGACTTTGTCTAAATGACATCAGGTGCCAAAAAAAATCAAAAAACTTATAGGTCAGGATTTGTTTAAATTAGTATTCTAAATAATTTAGAAAAATATAATTCGAAGAGAAGTTGCTGTTGATGTTATGGGATGGAAAAGAACAAGTACAGGTGCAACAAATGAAGAGAGCCTTTGGATGCTAAATGCCGAAAAGGAGACGTTTCGGACAAAATTTATTTGTCCATCTTCAGTCCTCGTTGGCTTATAAATTAATTAGGCACAAAGTTGTCATTGTTGTTTTGGCACGAATTTGTGCGCATGTATATTTTTATAAAAATAGGCGAGTGTCAATGTTTCGTGAGTGTCTATAAACATTGACACTCGCCTATTTTTTTATAAAAATATACATGCGCACAAATTCGTGCCAAAACAACAATGACAACTTTGTGCCTAATTAATTTATAAGCCAACGAGGACTGAAGATGGACAAATAAATTTTGTCCGAAACGTTTCCTTTTTCGGCATTTAGCATCCAAAGGCTCTCTTCATTTGCTGCACCTGTACTTGTTCTTTTCCATCCCATAATTTAGAAAAATTTGAAATGGCGAGCGAAGTCCTGACCCCGAGCACAATAGGCGATATCTCTACCTCTATGCTTGAGCCCAGATTATTTTATATTAATACTTTATAACATTAGATTCTGAAGATGGAATCGAATTCTTCCCGAAACGTTAATAAAAATATATTTACTGTATGAGGGAAGAGTAAAAGTATGATGGTACAAAATAAAACAGGGGTAAACATTCATATACGGTCCAATGAATAAATAAATGATATTAAAGACTTTCATAATTTTTTGTTCATACTGATATACATATTTTATTGGAATCTTTTGTAAATATTTCCGGCTGAGATTGAAAGTATATTTATCAAATAACATTGGCTATTAAAAAAAAATTAACTAAGGCGAATTATAAGAAAGGAGGGAAGTGAAAGAAAGCAAGTTTCACTTTCGCTCGCTCGCTTTGCTCGGTCAAAGGCAGGCAGGCAGGCACTTCTTTCTTTCTTTCTTCTTCCTACTTTATTTTTAGATTCAAAATAAAGGTCTTCTTCGTGGCATTGAGGTCGCCGTGACTGTCATGGCAATCGTGTAAGGTAATAATAATAATAAAACGTAATTCTCTTACATCATCAATTTTAGTCTGCAAAATATAAATTAAATTAAATGTGCATAAACAAATAGCCTGATTTCGTGTTGAAATTGTTTTTCAAAAATTGTATTTTTTTTTTTTTTATAAAATTCTTCCATAATTTTTTTGTTTGCCTGAGGAATCTGAGTGTTGTCAGTAGAACCGCCCCTCCTCTGCGAGGGTCCGCCCTAAGTAGGGGGTCCAGGGGACCCAGGGGGCCCGAGCCTGAGTAGGGGGGTCCAGGGGCCAGAGTCAGAGTAGGGAAGGCGCGATTTGCGCATTTGCCGAAGGATTTGCTTTACATGAACTTTTTTGCTGAATGTTTTGAATTATTTTTAAATATTTTATAGCCCTCGGGCTTGGCGTAGTTGGTAGCGCGGCTCCCTTGTATATCAAGGGTCGAGGGTCAGGATCCCAGGCAGTCCGATGATTTTATTTAAGCCATTTGGATACCAAATGGTTTGAATAAGAATGCCTGGACTCCCAATAGATATATTTACAAATAACGAGTATCGTTTAAAGACTTCCGAAAAGACTGTGTGTATGCCAGGGGCGTATATAGAAATTTTTTTCGGGGGGGGCCTGGACTCAAAAATTTTTCTGCAGAAATTTTTTTTTAAGAAACTTAAGTTTTCCACCCTGCGAAAAAAATTTTTTCCGCCCCCCGGCCGTGAAAATCATTTTACCTTTACACGAAAATTTTACCGCCCCGCGGAACATTTTCCCTTTTGCCCTTTTTCACCCTGCGGAAAAATTTTTTTTACACGCCTATGATATTTTGCACTGCGGGGCTGATCAAACATTTCGGTGGGGGGGGGGGGCGAGATCCGCTATATGTCCCTATATATGTATATGCATTTGGAAAATTTAGAAGAGGGCCTGGGACCCCTTGGCCCCCCTTATATACGCCCCTTGTGTATGCGTGTGTCTAATGGTTGCTTATAAAATTCAGCAATAAGCATTTTGCTTAAAATCCGGTATCTGGTTATAAAATATTCGACCTAACCAATATTTTGTTAAATGCACCATAAGGGGCCATTCATTAATTATGTAAGGACAATTTTAGACATTTTTGATCCCCCTACACCCATGTAAGTATACATAAGATTTCTCGAACCACCCTCCCCTTTCTTACGTAAGACTTTATCTCGTTCTTCTAAATAATAAAATGCTTTTTTCAATAAGCAATAATAATTATTAAAATAGAATTTAAATTACATTGTACACTATAAAATAAAGGAAACTATTGGGAATCCAAAATGAAATTAGATTTTTTGTATTGAATTTTGGTTCAAAAAGTATTACGTAAGAATAAGTTTTTCCCCTACATAAGGACATGTAGGGATTTTCTTAACCCCCCCTCCCCTTCAAGACCCTTACGTAATTAATGAATGGTCCCTTAACATTAAAAAATACATTAAATAAAAAATTAAATATCGTATGAAATCTATTATGTAATAATAATCAATAATTATTAGAAAAATTTGAAAAAATCAAAAACAAGTCCCACCCATTTAATTAATTAGCGACTGGTTTAAAAGCATTATTATTATACGATAACTGCTCTTTAAAATTATAAAATCGACAAGTGTGATATAATAAAATTTCGTAAGGTGAAAGGCGGAGGTGGAATTGATGAGATCATTGAGAGGTAACTGCGGAATTTTGCATATCATCTTCTTGCCTTCCTTCCTTCCAAGCTGCTCCAGGAGGATGAGAAACAAGGAAGTCGGAAGGAAACGAGAGATTCCATTTCCGTATTGTATGCAAATTTAGACCAATAAATTCACGCACGGAAAAGAGAGAAGGAAAGAAAAAAAAAGTCAACGAGAAAATCTCTTTTTCTGTGTCTATTTATTTATTTCTCTTTTTTTTATATGTATATGAATGATCAAATTCGAAATAAATTTTTATTTAGTTTTTTTAAATAAAAATAAAAAATCTGGTGTGAGAGCACACAACTTTCTCTTACCTTCGGTAATCGAATCTGTGCTTGTCACACCAGATTTTTTGGGTCGACGTGTATTTAGTTTCCGACAGTAGGGTACAATTGAATTCAAGATTTATATTTTGTTACCATAGCAACCATTTCTCCTATCTTTCCAATGAAGTACAAGAGTAAAGTGTGCTTCAAACAATTTTGAGGGCAAAATGAGAATATACATTTTAAAGAGCATGTAAAAAATAATTGATTTATGAATTTAAAAAAAATCGTGGGAGTGAATTTTGAGAAAATCGAAAAAAAAGTACATCAGTAAAGTACTAGTACTTTTTGTCCGATTTTGTTTAAAAGTTTATATACACGACTTCGGAGGGTGCCTAACTTAAATATAAAATTTCAGCCTCGTAGCTCATTTCCTTCATGGTTAAAAATGTCCACACAGACAGACAGGCCATGTCGCGAAAACCACTTTTTTTTGGACTCAGGAAACCTCAAAACGTGTATATCCATCAAAATCTCGACATCTAATTTTTGACATAATCACAATACTTTCTCTTTTTATATATTTCATATATGGACCCTGTTATGCAATGGTGTGTCAAAGACCAAACATTGACTTTTGAGAAAATCAATAATAAAGTTTTTTGTTTACATTGGATTATATATAATTTTTCTTGTCAATTGTGCAAGTAACATTAAATATAAATTTTTTAGGACATTTTTCATAAAAAAAATACTATTAATTATAGCATTTGAAACAATATTCCGTGCTTAACTCAATTTTGAATTTTTTGGTCTTTGACACACCATTGCATAACAGGGTCTATATAGGGTAAGAGAAATTTAAAATATAAAATGTAATCATGAAGTTATTTTATTATATTTTCAAATTGAGATGATGTTTTCAGTTCGGGGAATATAATTAATTTTATTGCTTTTTTGATTGCTTCTAAGAAGGCGTGACGTCAGAGTATATTGTTTGACTTGCAGCCGGCAAACCGGTTTGGTGCTCAAAACAGATGATTTTCTCTCTCACTTGCACTCACAGTCTCTCTTTCTACTCGATCAATAAATCAAAGGCAAAGAAAATTAATACATCTTAAATGAATCTCGTTCTTTAGGGAATATAATTTCTACTATTTTAAATGCTATAAATGATTCGTTGTTTTGAATGCCCTGTTGAGAGTCAAGAAGATATGTTGATTTGGATACCAAATGACTTAAATAAAAATGCCTGGACCCCCCAATTGATATATTAAACATACTGATTATCGTAAAAAGTCTTAAATGGCCTCAGTTGCCGAAAAGACTGTGTGAATGTGTGTTTGAATGTGAGTGTGAATGAGAAAAAGTGTGAATGTTAAAAAAAAAAAAAAAAAAAAAAAAAAAAAAGATATGTTGATATTAAAATCAAAAGATTATTTAATTAAACTTACTTATTAAATGCAATCAGATTTTCTTCTACTATCTACTTTTCTTAAAATAATTAATATTGAAATATAATAAACCTTAGTTTCAAACTTGCAATTTAAAAGTTGACCGATTGCAATAAACTATAGTTATTTTTAAAAATTTTAATCTCATATTTGGATATTTTATATACAATACGGATTCCTAAATAAATACATTTCATAAGAATTGGAAAAAATTTTTAAAAGACCCAAGGGCGGATCCAGAGGTGTTTCTCGGGGGGGTAATCTGGTGTGACTCGTCGTACAGCAAACTATTTTTTTTTAATTTCGGTAATTTAAAAGCGCATTCTGTACTTGTTTGCCAGAATATAAATACACATCAAATTTTTAAGTATTAATTTTAAAAATTTTACATTAAAAATAAATTTTTTTGCGAAAAAAAGGTATTTTTTCGAATCTCGGGGGGTAATTACCCCTTTACCCCCCCCCCCCTTGTATCCGCCCTTGAAAAGACCCCATTTTGAATCGAAATTAACATACAAATCCCAATAGGGATTTAACATTGGCTCTATGGAAGGAAGAGCCTAAAGCTTATTTCCACGCCTCAGGGGGGTGTCTAACTTAAATATAAAATGTCACCCACCTAGCTCAATTCGTTCATGCTTAAAATTGAACACACATAGGCAAGAGAATGTAAAAAAAAAAAAAAAAAAAATAGGGGGGGGGGGGCGTGAGATATTTATTTCTTTCCCAACGGGGCCACGGCTCAAAAAGTTTAACAAGCACTGAACTAAAGGTCTAAAGGGATGAATTTTATTATTTAATATATTTATGAGAAATAAGCATCTCTTTGATTGAAGAGAAAATATTTTGAAATTTTATTTTTTCTCAAAGGATTGAATTCTTTATAGATAAATATGCAGTCTTTTATTCTTATAGTTAAATAAAGTATAGAATAAAATTTTATAAAAGCATAAAAAGATGAAATCAATCAATTAGGCAATTATTTCAAATGATGGGAGAGCATCGATTTGTTTTTTCTAATTCGATCCGCGCCCAGAGTGCAGCCAGGGAGCCTCGCTTCACTCTCGTCTAGGCTTTTCTTCACGCGCAGATTCTCTTTTCAAAAACTCGCTCTATCTCTCTTATTTGTCGTTGGATTTGTGGAAAAATGCAAAACTGGTCTTTTCAATCAATTATAAAGCTATAGACATTTTTTTATTTAACTACGACCACATAAAATGGGGGTTTATTGATTGCCTTTTACATCTTCAAATTTTAACTGCCTCTTTCATTTTCTAATTTATTGATTTTTAATTAAATAAACACATTTAGGCCTTGATATTGATTGAATAACTTAGTATATAAAATATTCAAGCAAAAACAATCAAATTTTAGTCTCAAAACGTTCTGAAAATCGATTTTCCAAATTTATTTTGACATATTAATTTTTACTTTCTCTTAAAATTCTCTTTACAAATTTTAATGAGTTATTAAAAAATCTTTTAATATTATCTAAAGAGTAATTAAATAGTTCCTTTAATAGGTATTTTTTTATTAAAAACTATTAAAGAAAAGTAAAAGTTTATATATCATAAATCCTCAAATGGGGATTTGATTAAAAAAAAAATTATTGCTAAATAAGGATGGTAGACCTAATAATTTAATATAAAATAAAATTTTGATAATACTAGTCAACTTGAGATTTATATATCAAAAGCCTATTTAAATAAAAATGAAATGGAAAAAAAATCCAAGACAAACCACCAGGTTAAGTTTCAAAAGGCTTAAAGCTTAATGTGCATTTCGACATTAATACATCATCTTCAAAGCTATGACCCAAACTGGGATCTGAAGATGATGTATTAACGACTAAATGCCCATTAAGCATTAAGGCTTTTGAAACTTAACCTGGGGTTATTTATTTATCTTTAATTAGATGATAAAAGAAATGAATAAACAAAATCAGACAAAGAGTACTAATACTTTACTGGAGTACTTTTTTAGTTTTATTAGATTTTCTCAAAAATAGTTCCAACGATTTTTTTTTTTTAATTCATATATCAACTATTTTTTAGATGCTCTTTAAGATGTATATTCTCATTTTGCCTTTGAAATCTTCTGAAGGTCACTTTACTCTTGTTCTTCATAGGAAAGATAGGAGAAATGGTCCATTGGTTTAAAAAAAATTTCCAATTCTTATGAAATTTTGTATTTATTTACGATTCTATATTGTGTATAAAATGTCCAAATATGAGATTAAAATTTTGAAAAATAACCATAGTTTATTTCAAGCAGTCAACATTTAAAATGCAAGTTTGAAACTAAGGTGCTATCGGAAACTAAATATATCTCGACACCAGATTTTTTTATTATATATTAACGATTTAAAGATTTTTTGCACTAATGAATAAAAATAATAAAAATAATTTTTATTTGATACTTTACTCTTTTCGTTCTTGAGCTATTTTGTTCACAGACACACAGACCATGTCGCGAAAACTATTATTTTGTATTCAGGGGACCTCAAAACGTGTATATCCATCAAAATCTCGACATCGAATTTTTGAAATGAATCCATACTTTCTCTTTATATATATTAACATATATAGAGGTAAGAGAAAGTAAAAATGAAAATTTTTAAAATTTTTATTCTCAACTGCATTTTGTCTATGAAATTCGGAGCTTATTAAAAAAAATCCCATCAAATTTGGAGCCATAGTTTGCGAGTTCTAGGCAATTTAAGATGCCGAGTTTTTAATTTTTATATCGTATTTTAATTAGGCCTTAAGAAACGGCGAGCGGAGGGGAAGTGGCGCCTGCACCCCCTCCAGGGATTGTCGCTGGCCGGCCAGAGTGGCTGCTATTCTTGGAAATAATAAATAAACCAATTTAATTTCATTTCTAAGAAATTTTAATATCTCAATCGCAAATCTATCGCCTAAATTAAGAAGTCATTCACTAGGCCCAGAGAGAAGAATCTAGTTTGTTGTTAAGTTACACAAATAATGCTCTCTCTTGGACGGGAGAGACAAATAATTAATCGTATAAAACGACAGAATTTATTTATTTTATAGCGCTATTAATTATTCTCTTTGCAATATTCTCTCGATTTTAAAAAATAATTTTTTTTCTCTCTTAAAATGGACAGGCCGCAACTCTATTTTTTTCTCTTACCTCTATATATGTTCATAGGCGTAGCCACGGGGGGGTTTTGGGGGTTCAAACCCCCCTATTGGACCCAAGCCATGACTAGATATTTAAAGCTCTATAATACAAAATACTTTTTCTCTCTATATATTTCATATATAGGGTAAGAGAAAGTAAAATATAATAATTTTAACTAGCTTAAAAAAAAAAAAAATTAAATAAAACGCAAAAAATTCGAGAAAATTCAAAATTTTCCCCTTGAAAAGAATTGATTTTTGTTATGCTTTATAAAAAATTAAAGCCGCTTAAAATTGATTAAATCTCGCAAATGAAAAATAATAAAAATTTTTATATAAATAAATTTTTTTATTTTTTCTTAAAGAGGTCTGAGATAGGAGTCTGGTCAAGAGAAACACATAGAGGACACCCCGGTATTTTAGGCCCATATACATAAAATTAAGAGATTTGCATTATTTACTGCCTGATACGAGTTGATTGAAAAATTGCGGAACTTAATTAAGAAAGGGCGGGCCCGAGCCACCTCGAGGGGGGGGTACAGGGGGGCTGTCATATATTTCATTAGACGCCTTATACTGCCCTATTAGTAGGGGTGGGGGGGGGGAGAAATAATCCTAAACCCCCCCCCATCAAAAATTTCTGGCTACGCCTATGTATATGTTAATATATAGAGAGAGAAAAGTAATTACGATCATGTCAAAAATTCTAAGAGATCAGTGATATGAGAGCAGTCACTCCAGATATTTTTTTTAATTTTATGCTTGTGTTATTAAAAAAAAATAATTAACACTCTGTTTAAAGGATTTGAGGATTAATAAATAGATGGTCTCCTTAGAGTAATCCAAATTGTTTGTTTATAAGCCAGCTTTAAATTATTTATCATTTGCATTTGGATTATTTTTAGAAATTATTTGACATTCTACTTTTCTTTACATCCCGTGTTATTTGCCTATCTGGTTATCATACCTTGCTAAAAAAAAAAATCAAGGATACTTTCAATGTAAATTAAAATAAATATAGATAGAGTAGACAAAAATTTATTATCATTATTATTATAAACAAAATTTCTATCATGGATTCTTTGATTGTGAGGTGTGGTCTAGAAATATTTATTTATTTTATTTACAAAAAACGAGATTTAGAGTTTTTTTTTTTTTATTTTTTTATTTAAGGTCTTTTTCGGCAACAGAGGCCATTTAGACACCGTCTCTATTTATTTCAATTTATTGATAGCCAATTAAATTGAAATAAATTTTTGTTTGTAGATGGTCGTAAGGATGATCAAATTTATTATAAGGACATCGGCCAAAAATAAATACTTTTGTGTATTATCCGTTTATTTGTAAATATTTCGACCCCAGTGATGTGGATTCATCTTCAGTACAAGCAACAGATGTTTTGCAAATCGTTAATTCCTCCCATCGAATATGTCAAAACAGGTGAGTTCTCCATGAATGCAATTTTCATAATTGTCATAATTTTCATGATTGTACTGAAGATGATGATTCTATATCTCTGGAATCGAAATATTTACAAATAAACGGATAATACGCAAAAGTATTTATTTTTGGCCGATGTCCTTATAATAAAATTGAGATAAATTTTTGTTCAATGAGACGGGATGCGAACCCGCAACCCTGGGTATAGAAGGCCAGAACGCTAACCCTTACTTGGTGGCCTTGGTGGCCCGAGGGCAGAAAGTGAGTTTAAAAAAATAAAATTTTCAAGAAGCTGGGTAGAATTGGAAATATCCTGAATTTTGAATAAGAAAGAGTAGCTAGTAGGCCTATTATCATTTAAATTTAAATTCCCGTTAAATTATCAATCGATTGACCTCTGCTTGAAACAATCTTTTTTTGGATATGCGATCTAATAAATAATAAATACGGCGCCTGCGCCCTGCCAAAGGGCATCCTGCTATTGTGTAGCTATCTATATTATAAGCTGAAAAGACGTTTTTTGAATAAGGTACTTCTAGACCACCTAGAGATATGGGGTTTTTTGCATTCGATTCAGAATCCTCTAAAACCAAATAGAAAAATCCAAAATCTTAAAAAAGTTTTACCACTTTTTTTTAAGAGGGGAAAAACTCATTTTTTCGATGTTTTTTCAAAAATTTCACGATATTTTTTCATTTTTTCACTCATATCTTCTAAACGGTTAAAGATATCTTAAATATCTGAATTAGTCAATAATTTGCATTAAATTTTGAAAATGACAAACCTCTTTTAACTATTTTTGAGGTTTGTTTACACATATAAATAATTCGTGCAATAAGAACCTCATTTTTGATGATTTTGCCGCGGCTTCAGTTCATTTTCATTATTTTGTTGCTTCAGTATTTATTGTCCAATTTCAATAATTTTTTTTGCGAAATGTTCCTCACATCCTATACTTTAAGTCAGGTAAATTTCATTTTTTTTCATCAACCCCTTCTATTTAATTTTCAAGTGTGAAAAAAAATAACACGAAAATTTTCATTTTTTGAGTTGGTTTTTAAACATCTGTGTCTTTAGACAAGCTAGACAATTGCGGTTTTTTTTATTTGATTCAGTACCATCTGCTGACGACTAGAAAAATCCAAAATCATGAAAAAGTTATACCCCCTTTTTTTAAATTACAAAAAACTCATTTTTAGACGATTATTTTTTTACATTTTTGGCTATATTTTTTGAATGATAAGAGATATCTTCAATCTCATATTTTTCTATTTTTCTACATTAAATTTGGAAAAGAATGAGACTCTTTGCACTATTCTAAGGCATTGTATAGCGGCTGTGCAACTTTTGGCGTTTGATACAAAATTTTTTTTTATTAATTTTTTTCATATTCATGGACATATTTTTTAAACGATTATCAATGTCTTAGATATGATTTACTTTTTATAATCTACATTAAATTTCCTTTAAAACGAGCCCAGTTTGGACCTGATAAGCCTCTATTTAAGTACTTTAAACTTTTTCTAAAAATGGAAGAAATTTTTATTTTTGTTTGTTTGTTTGAAGAGTTTCTTTCAATTTTCGGCTATATTTTTTGAATGGTAAGAGATATCTTCAATCTCATAATTTTGTATTATTCTACATTAAATTTGGAAACAAATGAGCCACATTACAGCATTCTCAGACATGGTTTAGTATACTATCTATTCGTCAATCACTAGACAAACTTTTAAGTAGATATTTTTTTTCCGAGATATTTTTATACAATTTTAGCTATATCATTTTAATGGTAAAAGATATCTTGGATATCCAAAGGTTTTCACATTCTAGATTAAATTTTGTAAAAAAGGAATACCATTTCATTTAATTCAGGCATTGTTTAGGGTATTTAAAACTACTTCTAAATGGAAGAAAATTTTTTTTTTTTTGTTGCTTTGAATGAGCCTCCAGTATTCTAAGACAAGGTTTAGTATATGATCTAAAATGAACGAAATTATAGATTATTTCAATTTTTTCTTTAGATAACTTCAAATCATATGTTCAACTCATTCTCTCATAGACCCCTCCACGGCCCGATTTTTTTTTGGCCCGTACCCATATTTTTTTTTGACTTAGGGTATTTTTTACCATTCTTCTGACCCACCCGGAAATTTTTCAAACCTTCCAGTACCCGACGAAAATTTAGCGAATGAATGAATCAATGTGTAGCAATTTTTAAATAAAATAATTTTATTTAAAGTAACCCTGAATCATACATTGTATAAAATAAAAGATACATTTTCTTTTATTTAATAAAAAGTTTTAAATAATACATCAAATAAAAAAAATTATTTAAAAATATTTAATTTTTCTAACATCTTTAAATTTAGGCATATAATAAAAAATAAACTTTTTCAGATGTCGGAAAAAGAAATAGTTTAAAATTGTTGATTTTTTTTTTTTTAATAGGTCCCTGCCCGCTCCAGGGCCGGAACTACGAGATTTTTAGAGGGACAAAATTTAATTTGGCGCCCCCTCAAAATTTTCTATACAAAATTCTTTTTTTTAGTAAATCTTTCTTTAATTGCCGCCCCCTGATATCTGCCGCCCGGGGCACATGCACCCACTGCCCCCCCCCCCCTAGATCCGGCCCTGGCCCGCCCTATTTCATTTGCATGCCCGTCCTCCCGAATCAGTTTATTAAAGTGAAATTTAGACTTGCTACCTGCCCGTAATTTTTTCATGGCCTCCAAAACCCACAGGCCGGGCAGGGCGAATACTCTAATTTTAAACTTGATTCAGCGAATTTTCATTTGGGCAAAAACCATATGAGCTTTAAAATTTAGGGGAAAACTATTGATCATGTCCCGAGACGCCGCACAGTGGGCCAGAAAACCAATTTAGGGCGCCAAAATTCTGATTTTTGGTTTATAGGGGTTTTTGAACCGCTGAGTCCATTTTTGAACTTATTTTTGCGAAAAAACCAAATGGGGTACCAGGGGGGGGGGCAAAATTCAAAATTTTGGAATTTTTCGTGTTGGGTATCAAAATATATGTTTTTTGACGCGCAGAGTCAATTTTTTACAAATATTTTTGCGAAAAAACCAAATGGGGTACCAGGGGGAGGGGGCAAATTTCAAAATTTTGGAATTTTTCGTGTCGGGTATCAAAATATATGTTTTTTGACGCGTTGAGTCTATTTTTACAAATATTTCTGCGAAAAAACCAAATGGGGTACTAGGGGAGGGGGCAGATTTCAAAATTTTGGAATATTTCTTGTAGGGTATCAAAATATATGTTCTTTGAGGCGCTGAGTCCATTTTTGGCCACATTTTTGCAAAAAAAAATGTGACCAAAGAAGGGGAGCAAATCATTCATTTTGGAATTTTGTGGGGTGATTGAAATGCGACTTTTTTTAAAGTGATTAGTTCATTTATTAGTCCGAGTCAGATTCCTCGGATGTGAGATGAAATACATCTGAGTCAGTATATTCTCCTGAACTGGGGGGGAATTCCCAGCTGGCCTGGCATTGTCACAGTTTTTGACTTAAGGCACGTCCTGGTAATTTGGGAAATTCCCCATACACGCACATTTTCACTTTATATTACCATAAAATTACTTTTATTAATTCTATCTACAATATACCTTGTATGTAACTTATGTTTCTTAATTTTATCATTGATCTTATTATAATTATTTGTTAATTTGTGCGTATATGATGTAAGAAAACTAATTTTCTTTCTTTTGACTGTAAACTCACTCGCTCCTTTCTGTTATTGATTGTAGCCCTGATGATGGTCGTATATCTGACCGAAACGTCGGCTTGAAGTGATTATTAAACGAAATAAACCTAGCTGCAAACGCTCTTTTCTTTCTTCCTTATTACGAGATCTACTCAGCTATCCACCTCACTTTAACATTTTACTTTTCTTTTTTTTTTTAATTTTTTTCGCCCTGGCCGAAACCGTAACCGAAACCG
Source organism: Euborellia annulipes (assembly GCA_023213315.1). Lineage (NCBI taxonomy): Eukaryota > Metazoa > Arthropoda > Insecta > Dermaptera > Anisolabididae > Euborellia > Euborellia annulipes. The sequence goes on along the minus strand of JAKCPI010003620.1, from coordinate 38,823 downwards.
AATATTCGGTCGGTTCTTAATCAAAATACAAAAAGGAATCAAATTATTAATTTAGCAAGTTATGTAACTGAATTTCAACAATAAAAATCATGATCGCAGGAAGAACTAGAATTTACACAATAGTAATCACTAATTTAGTGGTATAAATCACATTTTAAGGATTTGGGGCAAAAACGGGCAAAATGTACGAAATGTAGGTGATAGTACGGGCTTTAAGGAACAACTTTTATTTGAAAAGTTTTGGCGGGAAATGGAGGGACATTTTTGTAGCACTACATATAGCCAGTTCTAAGGGACAAAAAAGTACTTATTTCAACTGCAAATTTTCAAACTACCAATTTAATTATAGCAATGGACGAGCACAGATTCGTATTCAGGATGAAAAATTCAATAGGACACCATGTTTATTAATTTCAAAACACTGGAACAAGTCACCGTAACACGCGCTTGAAAAACACATACAAATTCACAATGCAAATTGCTGTCAATAACCGCCACTTTATCGCGTCTTCAAAGCAACTAGATGTACTTCGGGCGAGTTGATATTTGCGGTACTAGAAGCCTTCAAGGTCATAGTACATCAGGTCATAGCTAGTTTGTCTCTCTGGTACATTTCGTTTTATCGACTTTTGGCGCCCTAAATTGGTTTTCTGGCCCACTGTGCGCCGCCCGCCAGAGCTAAGTTGGGAACGGCGCGGCGAAGCCGCGCCTTTCCAACTTGTATTTTGATATGATTAAAAAAAAAATACATGAAAATCAAATAAATTATTTTAAAACATTTTTCAAACCAACGCGATGGCAACGTATAAAATTTATTTTAATTTAAGAACGTTGTTTGATTTTGTTACATGGGCGTACCCAGCGAGGGGCAGGGGGTAGTTGCCCCCCCCCCACCCCTAGAAGCAAGAAATTAAATGCTTATAAAGTGATGAAACGAAACAAAATTAGGTAGGGCGATGGCGACGGGGACTCGTTAGGACTCGAGGGTTTTAATGCCTTTAATTCGAAAGCTTTTCTTCTCTATATAATAAAAAAAAGCTATGCCACAATCTGGAAGGCCATGATCTGCCCCCCTCTAGATTTGATCCTGGGTACGCCCTTGTTTTGTTAGCTTATAAAATAAATTCAAGGTCTTTTTCGGCTTCGGAGGCCATTTAAACTCCTTCCCTTTTTTTTTTTTTTTTTACTAAAAAAAGAAAATTGGTTTTGAGGTTAATGATTTCTAAAATAATTAGAAATTTAAAAAAAAAAAAAAACATTTGGGAATGCTAAAATAGCTGACTGACTGAGAACTTTCTCTTACTTTTCGGTAAGAGAAAGTTGTGCACCGTGCTGGTCACACCAGATTTTTTTATGTCGAGATATATTTAGTCTTCCATAGGACCTTAGTTTCAAACTTGCCCATTTGCATTTCATAAGTAATAAAAAAGTAAATAAAATGTATTAATGGATTAATGCATTGAGATTTATTCACCCAAATAGAAAGAGAGGGAAGATCATGGGTGCAAGTGAGATGTATGACGTCACCCATTCTCAGAAACAATTAAATCTAGAAAAAAAAATAATAATAATAAAAAAAAAAAACAATAAAATTTTTTACTATTTTTATTATATTCATCAAATTAATAAAAATAAAAAAAACTGAATTACATCATTAAAGTGTATTTCAAACAATTTTTCACAAAATATTACTGATATACTTTTTAAAAGATCATCTAAATAATAATTTTTTTTTTTTTTTTGTAAAAATCATAATGGCAGGCGCTTGGTTCCTTTATGCATAACATCGTACAAATGTGTTTAAATAATCATCACTGGATGATTTGGCTATTTGTTTGTAAACAAACTCAATAAATGTACTCACCATTTCATGGTCTTCTCTCGCGCTCCTCAGTTGTCGGTTGCATTCAACTGAGATGAAGAGGAAGACGAGCATCCCGAGGACAAGCAATCTCTAGAAAAAGAAAAAAAAAACATTTTTTATTCTGTTTATATTATTATTCTTCTAGTGTTTTTTAAAGTGAAACTTTTATTATATCCTCTCAAAATTTTTGGCTCTTCTATCAGTATGTCGCGTTACAAGCCGTGACGTCAAGAGCCTTGACACTACAAGTCATGACGTCACAATCCGTGACGACAAATATAAGAAAGTTGAAATTTAATATATATAACGAATTATAAAAAATAATTGTGAGATTTAATAATTCAATTTTTAAATTGATAAAATATAATTTTTAAAATAATTTAAAATATTCAAATCTTCAATCTATATATACTGTATAGATATAATCCAGGGGGCGAAGCCCTCCTGGCTAGACGTGCCGCCCGCCGAAGGCGGGCGGCTGCGACTAATTACTAAATAAATATCGTTCACAGTTTTTAATATGCGTCTATTGATTTCCCATTTTCCAATTATTAAGATTACAAACGCGATTTTACTACCCTTAATTGAATAATTTTCTGAAAATTTTCAGTTAAACGCCTACGATCCGAAAAAAGTTTCACTTGCATCGTGGTTTCATAAAACCACACAATGATTTTGTCTTACAAAATCTCACCTGTGGTCTTCCATTATAAAAATTCATTAAATATTTTTCTTGTGCTCCATTGGGAAGGGATAAGGTTGACTTTAAAAACTATTGATGGAACTCCTCAATGAGAGAGGAAATGACAAATTTCAAAAAAATAATTGATTTTTGAATTTTAAGAGAAAGTAAAAATTAATTTGTCAAAATAAATTTGGAAAATCGATTTTTAATCATTTTCAGAACGTTTTGAGACTAAAATTTCATTGTTTTTGCTTGAATATTTTATATACTAAGTTATTCAATCAATATCAAGGCCTAAATGTGTTTATTTAATTAATAAACAAAAAATTAGGATAATTAGAAAATGAAAGAGGCAGTTAAAATTTGAAGATGTCAAAGGCAATAAATAAACCCCCATTTTATGGGGTCGTAGTTAAATAAAAAAAATGTCTATAGCTTTATAATTGATTGAAAAGACCAGTTTTGCATTTTGCCACAAATCCAACGACAAATAAGAGAGATAGAGAGATTTTTTGAAAAGCGAATGTGCGCGTGCAGAAAAGCCTAGACGAGAGTGAAGCGAGGCTCCCTGGCTGCACTGTGGGTGCAGATCGAATTTGAAAAAACAAATTGATGCTCTCCCCAGCATTTGAAATCATTGACAAATTGATTGATTTCATCTTTTTATGCTTTTATACAATTTTATTCGATACTTTTTTTAACTATAAGAATAAAAGAATGCATATCTATCTAAAAAAAAATTCAATCCTTTGAGAAAAAATAAAATTTCAAAATATTTTGTCTTCAATCAGAGATGCTTAATTCTCATAAATATATTAAATAATAAAATCCATCCCTTTAGACCTTTAGTTCAGTGCTTGTTAAACTTTTTGAGTCGCTGCCCCAAATAAATATCTCACGGCTCCCCTATTTTTTTTTTTTATTTTACATTCTCTTGCCTATGTGTGTTAAATTTTAAGAATGAAGGAATTGAGCTAGGAGAGTGAAATGTTATATTTAAGTTAGACACCCCCCTGAGACGTGGAAATAAGCTTTTAATCAAAATCAGCCAAAAAGTACTAGTACTTTACTGATGTAGTTTTTCAGTTTTTTTCGATTTTCTCAAAATTTGCTCCGATTTTTTTTTTTTTTAATTAATAAATCAATTATTACCATATTTAGATGCCCTTTTAAAAAGTCCATCAGTAATATTTTGTGAAAATTGTTTGAAGTACTCAAATCATTTCATCTAAATTAAATTTTACTCTTTGATATTTAATTACCGTACAGTAATACAAGATCGAAATATCGCTTTTTTTTTTTTTTTTTTTTTTTTTTTTTTTTTTTGGAATGGGTGCATAAGGTCCGAAGACCTATAATGACCAATAGTCACATGCAGCCAGGAAGAAAATAAAAACAAAAGGAGAAGCATAAAGGGAAACTCAACTGCGGGAACTGAGAAGATGCCTGTTGAGGTTAGACTTGAAAGTCTGAAGATTGTAGGTTTTGGGGAAGATAGACGCAGGGAGCTTGTTCCAATCACGGGAGGTCATGGGGACAAAGGAAGAATGAAATTGGTTTGTTCTGTTAGTCGTGATCTGAACAGCATAGGGATGCTGGGAAGATGCCTCTCTTGTGTTCCGTGAATATGTTGCATTGGGTGGGATAATTGATTTTAATTCGGCAGAGCATTGACCATGGTAATACCTGTAGAAGAGAGATAGTGCAGATACTCTTCTTCTATGATCTAGTGACTGTAAGGATGCAGTAAGGGTAGAATCACCTATCAGTCTAATTGCACGCCTCTGTATGGCTTCCAAGGAGGAGAGAGCGTCTTTCGACGCCCCTCGCCAAAGGTGGGAACAATATTCAAGACACGGCCGAATTTGGGCTTTATAGAGGATTAGGAGTTGTTGGGAGGAAAAGTAACGCTTCGTTTTGAATAGGAAACCCAATTTCCTTGCGGTAGATTTAACCACAGAAGAGATGTGGTTGCTCCAGGAGAGATCAGATGTAACTGTCACTCCCAGAACAGAAAATGAATCTTTGAACTCGAGACTATTATTGCTGTAAATAAGGGGAGGGCAAATCCTATTTTTTGTCTAGAAATTAAACAACATTGGGTTTTTTGGGAATTGAATTTTACTTGATTGAGGTTTCCCCATTCCTCCAAGAGACCAAGATCATCATTTATCGACGACACAGCCCCCAGACGACCAGTGGATGAGGTTTCACCAGTCCTGACTGAGTGCAGGGTACTGTCATCAGCAAAGCAATGAATTGGGTTGGAGGTTACTCCCATGAGATCGTTAATGTACATAAGGAATAGGGTGGGAGAGAGGACAGAACCCTGGGGAACACCTGCGTTGATTGAATGCGGAATAGAAGACACACCGTCGACTACAACCGAGATCTTTCGCTCCGTTAGAAAGCTCTTGATCCACTGGCACAGCTCAGAGGATAGGCCAAAAGATGGAAGTTTAGCATAAAGATTTTTATGCCATACCTGATCGAAAGCCTTCGAAATGTCAAGAGCAACTGCAATAGTTTCCCCTTTCATTTCCATGGCTTTGTTCCAGAGGTGTGTGACAAAGCTCAAAATATCCCCAGTCGAACGAGCATGCCTGAAACCATATTGCCTATCATTCATCATTCCGCAATGTTCCAGATGATTTAAAATTTGAATGTTGAGGGCTTTTTCCATAATTTTGGATAGTATGGAGGTTATTGCGATTGGGCGATAGTTGCTGGGAAGAGAGGAGTCACCTTTTTTGGGAATGGGTTGAATATTCGCCAATTTCCAAGAGTCGGGAAAATTTCCCGAGGAAAATGAGAGGTTGAACAACCTGGATAATATTGGGACCAATTCAGGGGAACATTTTTTAATGACGATGGGGGGAATACCGTCAGGGCCTGGGGATTTGTCGATTACTAGCTCCTTAATAACCTTTTTAATTAGTTTATCCCTAAAATGAATTTTATTCATTGAAATTTTATTGGAATGCTGGGTCGGAGGATCGCGACTATTGGCTTTATCGTCAATAGTAGAATTGGACGCGAAGAGAGAAGCAAAGATTTGGGCTTTTTCAAATGGGGTAGTGGCAATTTTACCATCAGGCAAATTAAGAGGTGGAAATGAAGATGAGGAAAAGTTACGGCCTACTGCCTTGGCCAAAGACCAGAAGCGTCGACTACCATTTGGGCAGGATGCCAATTGGTCGCATTTCCTCTGCTCGAAGGTCCTTTTAGCCTCGTTGATGGTCTTCTGACATTGGGCTCTGGCCTTACGAAATCTATCCCACTCCAACGGATCATGAGACAGTTTCCAGTTCTCATATGCTTGATTTTTGGCGCTAGTGGCTTTCACACATTGGACATTAAACCATGGTTTGGATTTTTTTCCCTTTTGATATATTTTAAAGGGTACGTACATTGTGTTCAAATAAATATAACAGCCATGTGATGATGAAGAATTGAAAGATTTTACATCTAACTAAATAAATATGTAACTATCATTTATTTGGTAATATTCTCTGACTGCTTAATTAATTTTTTTTTCTCGTTCAATTAGTCTTGTTAAGCTTTTTGAGACGCGGCTTGTAGTAAGAAATAAAGAAAGTGAATGCAGCTATTTTTATTTAGTTTATTAGGAACTTCAAGTCGACGTTTTTGCGACCATCCTCAATGCCTAAGTGTGTCAAAATATTTATTTCAATTTAATAAGGACTCTAGCCTATAGTCCTTATTAAAAGGCAATAAATATTTTACACAATTGCGCCATTCGATTTTTGAGTAGTTTTATTGACACCCTTTAGCCCTGAGGATGGTCGCAAATCTGACCGAAACGTCGGCTTCAAGTGCCTAATAAACGAAATAAAAATAGCTGCATTCACTCTTTCTTTATATCTAGAGGCTCGCCAGAATCTTTCAACGTGTAAAGGGATTTTAAAACACTGTTGTAAATAATCTGTAGGAAATTCTGAATTCATTAAAAAAAATCCGATGCAATTTGGATTAGGGGTTCCGGAGTTATAGATAAATGAATATTCAAAGTTTTTTCTTTTCCAGCGTTAATTGATTAGCGATTCTTAAATTGGCCAAAGTAGGGGAGGTGAGTGCAAGGATCCCTCCCTCCCTCCCTACCTTCAATTGTCGATTGATGCTTGGCGCCAAGATCACCGGGGGGTGGGGGGCCCTCTTCTTAGAATTAATCTAATTCTATTTATTCTTTATTTAAAATTTTCTTTTAATATGTTTGACAAAACAGGAATTAATTGATGATTACAAAACAAATAAGATAAGCTATAAAAAAAAAAAATTATTTAAACCAAATAAAGTGAAATAAGAGAAACTTAAGAGAAATTATTTTATTTTTTTACTAGCCGCGTCGCCCGCCTTTGGTATCCAAATGGCTTAAATAAAATCATCGGACTGCCTGGGGTCCGAACCCGCGAGGTTTGGTATACGAGGTTAGCACGCTAACCTCTACACCAAGCTCCGAGGGCCCTCTTCTTAATAATGAAAAGAAAATTATTATTATTCGATTCCAATCCAGTGCCTGCTTGAGGATTTGTTTACATTCATGGAATATACAAATGAAAAGAATACATAAATATTTCTCTATACATTTTCTATGAGAGAAATCGTAATTTTAAAAATTAATAACTCAAAAAGTTATGGCCATTTCGGGATGAAAATAATTTTCCTGTAATCCGAGAAGGTCCTCTTTATGCATAAAAAATTTCATTTCAAAATTCCAACGGGAAGTTGCCTAAATAGAGCAAGACAGACGGACAGACGGACATTAGTGAATTATATATATAGATATATATAGATTTAACAGCCTCCAATCGCTGGATTCTTCAGGTCAATTAGTGGTTATATAAATACAAGAAAGTTTTTAAGTATTATACATACTGTATCCTAAAGGATTTTCAAAAAATTATTTGGCTCGGGCCAAAATCCGAATTTTCATTTCCTTTTTAGCCAATCCTCTTTGAAAATATAAAATTCCTTTTCGAAAAAATCTGATTTGATTGGTTGCACAGCACACCTTCGATAAAGTTGTGTTCTGTGCTTGTAACACCAGAATTTTTGCCTCGATATACATTTATTTTTCGACAGTACAGTACATTTTTATTTTTTTAATATTTTTAAACACACACTTTTTTCCCATTAACACTCCACACACATACACACACTCTTTTCGGCCATATAAGTCTTTATACGATAACCGTTATTTTTATAATAACCTATATATATTTGGAGTCCGGGCATTCTTATTTAAGCCATTTGGTATTTAAATGGCTTAAATAAAATCATCGGACTGCCTTGAATCCGAACCCACGACCTTTGTTATACAAGACAGGCGCGCTAGCGACTTCACCAAGCCCGAAGGCGTACAGTACATTTGAAGATGCAAAATTTATAAACAAAAATATTTATATTCTGTTACCATGGCAACCATTTACCCTAACTTTCCTAGGAGTACAAGAGTAAAGTGGACTTCAAACAATTTTGAGAGCAAAATGAGACTATATATTTGAAAGAGCATCTAAAAACTAATTGATTTTTGAATTTTAATCAAAATCGTTAGAGCGAATTTTGAGAAAATCTAAAAAAAAAACTTAAAAAGTACTTCAGTAAAGTATTAGTACTATTTGGCCGATCTTGTTCAAAAGCTTCGAGTCACGTCTCAGGGGGGTGCCTAATTTAAATATAAAACTTCAACCTCCTAGCTCTTTTCGTTCTTGAGATATAAGTTCACAGACACACACACACACACGCACAGAGAGACAGACCATGTTGCGAAAACCACTTTTTTAGATTCAGGGGACCTCAAAACGTGTATATCCATCAAAATCTCGACATCAAATTTTTTACATGAAACCAATACTCCTCTATATATATTAACTTATATATAAGTTTATATAGAGCTAACAAGTAAAAATTAATTTGTCAAAATAAATTTGGAAAATCGATTTTTAATAATTTTCAGAACGTTTCGAGACTAAAATTTCATTGTTTTTGCTTGAATATTTTATATACTAAGTTATTCAATCGATATCAAGGCCTAAATGTGTTTATTTAATTAAAAAACAAAAAATTAGAAAATGAAAGAGGCAGTTAACATTTGAAGATGTCAAAGGCAATCAATAAACCCCCATTTTATGGGGTCGTAGTTAAATAAAAAAATGTCTTTAGCTTTATAATTGATTGAAAAGACCAGTTTTGCATTTTTCCACAAATCCAACGAGAAATAACAGAGATAGAGAGATTTTTTGAAAAGCGAATGTGCGCGTGAAAAAAAGCCTAGACGAGAGTGAAGCGAGGCTCCTTGGCTGCTCTCTGGGCGCCGATCGAATTTGAAAAAACAAATTGATGCTCTCCCAGCATTTGAAATTATTGCCAAAATGATTGATTTCATCTTTTTAGGCTTTTATACAATTTTATTCGATTCTTTTTTTAACTATAAGAATAAAAGAATGCATATTTATCTATAAAAAATTCAATTCTTTGAGAAAAAATAAAATTTCAAAATATTTTGTCTTCAATCAAAGAGATGCTTATTTCTCATAAATATATTAAATAATAAAATCCATCCCTTTAGACCAGTGGTTCCCAACCTGGGGGCGATCGCCCCCAAGGGGGCGATTTGGGTTTTCAGGGGGGCGATAAATAAGCGGGGGGGCGATTGGGGGGCGATGAGTATTTAAAGGGAGAAAAATTATTAGTTTACTAAAATTTAAAAAAATAAAAATCAAAGAGAAAAATTTCCTATTTACAGAATGGTCAGGATAGAAGAGGACAAAATATTATCATAAAAATAAAATAGTCTGCAGATAATTCCAATCTAGAATTGAAACGTCACTTTTAGCTCAAATCCTAAATTTCAATTAAAAAAATCATTTTCTTGAACTTTTTTTCCTCAGGGGGCCCGGGCCCTTTAAGCTCAATTCAAGTTTGATCTTTTTCACGACTCAGAATAGCTAAAAACGCAGATTTCAGTGGCTAATTTTCAAAAAATTCTCCATATCCCCAGATTCCCCCGGAAATCCTCTGTCCAGATCTGGCCTCGATAAATTAAAACTTTGTAACTCTTTGTTTAGGAAATTTTGAAAAAATTTTATATAATTTTATTTAAATAAATATTGTAAGCTCTGTATAACTATTTTAAAAGTTGTGTCAAAAACTGTGTAAAAAAGTGTTGGCATGAAGGCCACAATAGTCTTTTAAATACTAAAAAAAACTTTTTTTTTTTTTTTTTGGAGGGGGGGGACGTATTACTAAGTAGCCCCGGGGCCTGTCAAGACTGTCTGCGGCCCAGTATATACGCCTACGGTAATAAAATTGTTTAAAATAATAAAAGTGCTTTATTATTTACACTTTACTTCAAATTAAAATTAGGCATAGAATGAAAATGATAAGGGGGGCGATAGGTGTTAGTCAACCTCCAGAAAGGGGCAATGGGTCAAAAAAGGTTGGGAACCACTGCTTTAGACCTTTAGTTCAGTGCTTGTTAAACTTTTTGAGTCGCGGCCCCAAATAAATATCTCACGGCCCCCCCTATTTTTTTTTTTTTTTTACATTCTTTTGCCTATGTGTGTTCAATTTTAAGCATGAAGGAATTGAGCTAGGAGGGTGAAATTTTATATTTAAGTTAGACACCCCCTCTGAGGCGTGGAAATAAGCTTTTAATCAAAATCAGCCAAAAAGTACTAGTACTTAACTGATGTAGTTTTTCAGTTTTTTTCGATTTTCTCAAAATTTGCTCCGATTTTTTTTTTTAAATTAATAAATCAATTATTACCATATTTAGATGCCCTTTTAAAAAGTCCATCAGTAATATTTTGTGAAAATTGTTTGAAGTACTCAAATCATTTTATCTAAATTAAATTTTACTCTTTGATATTTAATTACCGTACAGTAATACAAGATCGAAATATCGCTTGTGTTCAAATAAATATAACATCCATGTGATGATGAAGAATTGAAAGATTTTTACATCTAACTAAATAAATATGTAACTATCATTTATTTGGTAATATTCTCTGACTGCTTAATTAATTTTTTTTCTCGTTCAATTTTTATATTTCTTCCAAATGTCCAAATAAAAAAAAAACATTTAACTTAAAATAATTTTTCTTAGAAAAGGGGGGAGGTGGCTTGGCGCTTTTCTCCTCAGCGACAATCAGAGCGGTGGGGTGGGGGAACCCGCCGCCCACGACCCTCCCCTCCTTTGGTCAAATTAAGAGTCCGATATAATTAAGATTGGAAATGAATAAAAAATCTGAAACTTCAATTGTCTATAACTCGGAAACGGCGCATCCAATTCGCATCGGATTTTTTGTAATGAGTTTAGAATTTCCTAGAGAATATTCACATGGAACTAAAATTGAATAATTAAGAATATATTTTTTCTTTAATCTAACCATCCGTTCGCCCCCGAGTTTGGCGTAGTAGGTAGCGTGCCTACCTCCTATACCAAACGTCGCGGGTTCGGACCCAGGCAGTCCGATGATTTTATTTAAGCCAATTGGATACCAAATGGCTTAAATAAGAATGCCTGGACCCCATATATGTTTATTTATCAATAACGGATATCGTAAAAAGTCTTATATGGCCTGAGTTGCCGAAAAGACTGTGTGAATGTGTGTGTGAGTGTGAGTGTGAATGAGAAAAAAGTGTGAATGTTTTAAAAAAAAAAAAAAAAAAAAAAACCATCCGTTCAATCAATCAAATGATAGTAAAAAGGATCATCGTTCTATATTCTCTGAAATTTTCCCTTTTATCTGTATATAAAATTTTCAAAATTTTTTTTTTTATTTCTCTTTATTAGCAATCTCCGCACTCCCAATTTTTATTAAATAAACGAATATTATATAAATTTTAAATAAATACCTTAGGGGTTGTCCACATATTACGTAACGCGTTAGGGAAGGGAGAGGCATGGGCGTAACAAGGGGGGGTGCCAGGGGAGATGCCCCCAAAAAGCTCCCTGCCCCAAGAAAAATTGAGAAAATATGGGGTTTTCCAGGCCCTCCGGAGGATAGCTGGTCCCATGGCCCCCCAGCCAAATTCTCTAGTTACGACCATGTTCTTTTAAATACAAACAGGAAAATCATAGATGATATATAATTAAAACTAAAATGGTTTGCCCGTTAATTGGTTTCGAAAAAGTGATTGAAAAAACTTTTCTGAAAAGAAGATATAAAAAAAACTAATAGAAATCGATTTGAGGCAGAGTCAATCTTTTAACGAGTTAATATTTTCGAAAAGAACGCCATCTAAATGGCCTCCGATGCCTAAACATTTTTTCTTTTGCGGAACCAAATAATTCCATCCTGCACAAAAATTTGTTGCGCTGATGTCTGTATATCCCTATATATGTATATGTGTTTGGAAAATTTCGGGGGGGGGGAGGCCCGTGCCCCCTCGCCCTTATATACGCCTCTTCTTAAAATATTTGATAATAAAACGTAATTATATGACATTATAAAATTTCTATTTCTATACCGAAGAATAATACTATACCTTTTCAAGTTCAAATTGGGACGAAACAAAATCAAATTGGGGATAAACAATTTCAAATTGAACTAAACAAAATCAAATTTGGAATTAACAAAATCAAATTGAGAATAAACAATTTCAAATTGGACCAAACAAAATCAAATTGGGAATAAACAAAATCAAATTGGAACTAAACAAAATCAAATTGGGAATTAACATTTTTACATTTATTTTCAATTACCCTTTTCAGAAATCAGGGGCGTTTAACCAGCTTGTTTCTCGGGGCAACCCATCCAAGATTAAGAGGTGCTCTTAACATTGCCTTTAAATTTAATTTAAAGTTAAAAAAGACCTTGCTTTGCTTCTCTTCGGCGAGGAAATCTTCTTCGAATGAAGAATGGCAAAGCTCATTATCCCTAATATATTATATATATTTATTTATTTTGTGTTGTAATTTATTAATATAATCTAAATAATGAGGCCTATATAAAATATATATAAATATAATGACATAATTAATTTTTAAGAGGAATAACCGGGTTTTTAAGAGTCCCTGGTGTTGTGTGTTCTTTGCTATCTCAATGAACATTCAAAGAGAATATATGTATGTTTATTTACTTTAGTATTATTGTTGTAAAAAATTGTTAATTTTTCCCTCAAATTTTCTCCAAGATAATTAAGTAAAATAAGAATTCTGGACCCCAAAATATATATTATTCATAATAACGGTTATCGTATAAAGTCTTAACATATATGGCCTAAGTTACCGAAAAGACTGTGTGAATGAGAAAAAAAGTGTGTTTTTCTTATTTAAAAAAAAAAATCTCCCTACACCTGGCCATGCTCTAAACCCGTCAAAGGCAGTCGTTCCGTCTATATATATAAATAAAAATAATAATTAATAATAATTTTTAATATTTACTTTAATTTTGTTTTTATTTCAATTTTTTTATTTATTTAACAAATCTGTGAGAATGTTTATTTGCTGGTGGACCAAACGCCCAATGGTCCCTGGGAATCAAACCCAGGATCTCCAGTATTTCCGAGGCGTCGGTGTGCTTTGCACCAGGCCATCTGGCCCTCGATAAACACCAAAAAATTTTTCACATCCCCTATTTATGCAAGTCTCTGGGGGTCATGGGACGTTTGACAAATAAATATACTCACAAATTTTTTAAATATAGCCTATAGGCCTATATATTTATGTCTATCAAGTCCGAATCGAGCCCTCGGGCCGTGATGTACTAACGGTTATCGTCAATGTCTTAAATGGCCTGAGTTGCCGAAAAGACTGTGTGTATGCGTGTATGAATGTGAAAAAAGTGTTAAAAAAAAAGTCCGAATTGAGGTTTCGTTGAATATTAATATTTTGTTTAAAAATTTATATCTCAAAAATTATTTAATTTTCATTTTTATTTAAGATATTTTTCAACTTTAAATTTAAAATTGTAAATTCTCAATTTGATTATGTTTAATCCCAATTTGATTTTGTTTAATCCCAATTTGATATTGTTTGGTCCCAATTTGACTTTGTTTATTCCCAATTTGATTTTGTTTCGTCCCAATTTGAACTTGAAAAGGTATAGAACGTGTCTGGAGTTAATTAAAATGAATTATATTAACAAAGAATGATTAAATAAAAGCTTGGAAATCCTTGGAAATGCTAAAACTTATTTAATAGAGAAGAAAAAGTGAAGGTTAAGGAAGCGAGAACGAGAGAAATTTATTTACAAGGATATTCCTACCCATCCTTTAGGCTATCTCTCGATTATATCATTAAACACTTCATACGTTTTTTCAAGAATAATTTAATAAATTATAATCTAAGTTGCAAAATGTATTATAAAATATTTTATATAGGTCTATAGATGGTATTAATACTGGGTATCAGTGGCGTAGTGAGCTTAACACGCGCCCGGGGCACAATACCTTTTTAGCGCCCCCCCCCCCCCTTCGAAAACCATAAAATATTATATGTAAAATTTAAAAAATAATTATGGGGCGGTATATTTAAACCCCCCTAGGGCGTGAAAATAAGCTTTTAAACAAAATCGGCAAATAACTACTAGTACTTTACTGATGTTAATTTTTCAGTTTTTTTTTTCGATTTTCTCAAAATTCGCTTCAACGATTTTGATTAAAATTCAAAAATCAATTATTTTTTAGATGCTCTTTAAAATGTATATTCTCATTTTGCCATTGAAATCTTCTGAAGACCACATTACTCTTGTACTTCATATGGAAGATAGGAAAAATGGTTGCCAAGATAACAAAATGTAAATATTTTCCCGTACTAATAAATTGTACATCTTGAATTCTAATATATCGGCGGAAACTAAATATATGTCGACACGAAAAATCTGGTGTAGCAAGCACAGAACACAACTTTCGATTACCGAAGATAAGAGAAAGTTGTGTACTGTGCGACAGTCACACCAAATTTTTTTTTAATTTCATTTTCCGCTATTTTGAATTTTTTTTTTATTATTTATTTTAAGTCTTTTTCGGGCCCTCGGGGCTTGGCGTAGAGGTTAGCGTGCTAACCAAACGTCGCGGGTTCGAACCCCAGGCAGTCCGATGATTTTATTTAAGCCATTTGGATACCAGATGGCTTAAATAAGAATGCCTGGACCCAAATAAATATATATAACAAATACTAGTATCGTTTAAAGTCTTAAATGGCCTAAGTTGCCGAAAAGACTGTGTGAATGAGAAAAAAAGTCTGAATGGTTAAAAAAAAGTCCTATTCGGCATCTGAGGCCAATTAGACTCCGCCGTTCTTATTTATTTCAATTGATTGGAATAAAATTCAATTGAAATTGGGACGGGATGCTAACTAACCCTCGACCTTTGCCACCAGATTACTCTACCTCTTGACCAAGGTCAATCAATGCTTTCCAAATTTTATATTACAATGCCTCCTGGCGTAGAGGTTAGCGTGCTAACCTCATATACCAAACGTCGCGGGTTCGGACCCCAGGCAGTCCGATGATTTTATTTAAGCCAATTGGATACCAAATGGCTTAAATAAGAATGCCTGGACCCCATATATGTATATTTATCAATAACGGATATCGTAAAAAGTCTTATATGGCCTGAGTTGCCGAAAAGACTGTGTGAATGTGTGTGTGAATGTGAGAGTGAATGAGAAAAAAGTGTTTTTTGTAAAAAAAAAAAGAAAAACAATTCCTCCCTTAAAATATTTAATCGTATGACGCCCCCCCCCCCCCCATTTTATAAAATAATACAAAAACAAAAATTTGGCCCTCCTGGTTGAAATATAAGATTTGTAAATAATTGTTTGCTATTAAACCTAGTACACGTGTACTACAGTATATTTACTATTAAAATGGAATGGAAAAGAGCAAGAACAGGAGATGCAAATAAAGAGAGCCTTTGGATGCCAAATGCCGAAAGGGAGACGTTTCGGACAATATTTTATTTGTCCATCCTCAGTTCTTGTAGGCTTATAAACTCTTTATTTGCTGCACCTGTACTTGCTCTTTTCCATTCCATAACATCAACAGCAACTTCTCTTCAACTTATTTTCATATTAAGGTTGTTCGGACATTAAAGCACTTTGGTAGATTAAAAGCTAATTTTTTAATATGTTATTAATCACTATCAAATACGTATAAAATAAAATTTTGAAGCAGATCTGACACAGGGTTATCGTGTAATTAATTTTAAAAAAATTGAAATTTAACATGTAGCCTATGGGGAATAACGACGAAACGCACACATATTGAATTAAATAGGCATCTGTGCATCTGATACAAAAACAAAAAAACTTACATTTTATTAATTCACTTCCGAGGAATATGTTAAAAATAAAATCAAAAGTTTCTGCCGACCGCTTTTAAAGATATTTTAACAAGAAAGTCAAAAAAATTCTCCAAAATGACAGTCGCTAATATTTAAAAATAATGAATTCTCGAGAGTCAGACCAGCCTGGCAACGTCGCATAGCATAAGTGTCTTATCTCTATGTCAGTTACATTTTTTTTTCAATTTTACAATATTTTTTCTCGCAAATCGTCCATTGTGTTTAAACTGATTTGCATTAAACATTGTAATATATTAAATAAAATAAAATTTAAGGCGTTTAAGATTTAAAATAGATAGTTGATGAATGCAATGGTGCCAGATCTATATTACGTGAAAAACTGCTCAAGTCAAAAGTCATTCATTTATTATTTTTGGTAATTAAATTATTAACTTAATCCAATTATAAACTATGATAGGTCACGACTAAATTATAATAAGGAATTTTGGCATTCAAATTTTTAATTTTATTTAAAAAAAAATTTAGATTCTATTATGACTTACGATGTACTATCCGAACAACCTTAAGATTTAGAAAAATTACATCTTATCAAATTTTAATAAATAACTTTTAGAAGATGATGATATAAAATTTGGGTCAACATATATTTAGTTTCCCGCATTAAATTTTTACTTTCTCTTACTCTATATACAGGGGCGCCGGAACAAATTTGAATCAGGGGGGCAAAAAATTTTTTTTTTTTTTTTAAATTAAAATAATTTAATATGTTCAAATAGTATAAAACAAAAACAAATCTACTATAAAACTTTAAAAATTTTAAATAAAATCACAATTTTAATAAAATTAAAATTTTAAAAAATTTGGTAGTGATTTTATCAAAAATTTTTGGAAAAAATTTGGAAAAAAATGAATTTCTTAATCTTTTAATTTTTTTTAAGATTTTTTTAGAGGATTTTATTTTTCAAAAGTAAAAATAAATGAAATAAAAGAAGACATATTGCCCCCCCTCTGCCCCCCCTGTAGGATGCCAGGGGGGGGGGCAATGTACCCTTGCCCCCCCCCCCCAGTTCCGGCGCCTATGTCTATACTGTATATACAGTCGTGGACAAAATTAAGTAGACAGGTATCAAAAATAACAAAAAGTTAATTTAATTTAACTAATAATGTCTTTATTCAAAACTTTATTGCACATTTAAATTACAAAGTATAATTTGATAATATAAACAGGAAAATTAATTTTAA
Source organism: Euborellia annulipes (assembly GCA_023213315.1). Lineage (NCBI taxonomy): Eukaryota > Metazoa > Arthropoda > Insecta > Dermaptera > Anisolabididae > Euborellia > Euborellia annulipes. The sequence goes on along the minus strand of JAKCPI010003620.1, from coordinate 21,757 downwards.
TAATTAATAAATTATAATTTTTTATCATTATATCAAAAAAACGTAATATTGCACCTGGACAAAATTAAGTGGATACTGAATAAATGTTAAAAAAATCTGGTGTGACTGGCGCACAGCACACAACTTTATCTAATCTTCCGTAATCGAAAGTTGTGATCTGTGCTTGTCCCACCAGATTTTTCGTGTCGACAATATATTTAGTTTCCGCCGATATATTAGAATTCAAGATGTAAAATTTATTAGTACGGGAAAATATTTACATTTTGTTATCATGGCATACATTTCTCCTATCTTCCATATGAAGTACAAGAGTAATGTGATCTTCAGAAGATTTCAATGGCAAAATGAGATTATACATTTTAAAGAGCATCTAAAAAATAATTGATTTTTGAATTTTAATCAAAATCGTTGGAGCGAATTTTGAGAAAATGGAAAAAAACTGAAAAAGTACATCAGTAAAATACTAGTACTTTTTGGCCGATTTTGTTTAAAAGCTTATTTTCACGCTCCGGGGAGGTGTCTACCTTAAATATAAAATGTCAACCTCCTAGCTCAATATCTTCATGCTTTAACTTGAACACAGACACACACACAGACAGATGATGTCACGAAAACCAGTTTTTTGGATTCAGGGAACCTCAAAACGTATAGGCCTATATCCAGGGCCGGATCTAGGGGGGGGGGCAGTGGGTGCGTATGCCCCGGGCGGCAGATATCAGGGGGCGGCAATTAAAGAAAGATTTACAAAAAAAAAGGTAAAATGATATGAATTTTGTATAGAAAATTTTAAGGAGGGGGCGGCAAATTAAATTTTGTCCCCCCTAAAAAATCTCCTAGTTCCGGCCCTGCCTATCTATATCCATCAAAATCTTGACATCGAATTTTGGACATGAATCCAATACTTTCTATCAGGGGCGTATATAGAAATTTTTTCGGGGGGTGGGGGGCTGAACTCAAAAATTTTTCTGTGTAAAATTTTTTTTTTAAGAAACTAAATTTTTTTCACACGAAGTATTTTGCGGAACATTTTTCTTTTGCGGAATCAAAGTTTTGCACTCTGCGGAAAAATTTGTTGCGCTGATGTCTGTATATCCCTATATATGTATATGTGTTTGGGAAATTTCGGGGGGGGGCCGGGCCCCTCGGCCCTCCCCTTATATATGCCCCTGCTTTCTATATATATATATATATAGACGTCTATGTATATGATAATTAGGGCTCGGATTTAGAAAATCTTTAAAATAGGCAGGCAACTAAGCACTAAAAAATTATTAAAATAGGCACTTAAAAAGGCATTTATTGTAAAAATAGGCACTTAAAAGGCATTATTTAAGAAATAATATAAAAAATTTAAAAAATTGATGTCTTATTTTTGGAAACAAAGATAAAACAATTACCTCCTTTGCACAAAAATGGCTGATTGAGGGCGGAGGGGGTGAAGCCCAACCGGGGCCGCTTTTCGTTCGACCTTTTTTTTTTTTAGTATTCGAATCTCGTTCGATTTTTTTTTTTTTGTAATTTTTCTCCGGATTTGTGATACAAAATGAATTTATTGTGAAATTTCAAAAAAAAAAAGCCGAAATTGGCTTAAAATAGCTTATTTTAAGTTAAAATACTTAAAATAGGCACTAAAAAAGGCATTTATAGATGAAATAGGCACTAAAACCTGAAATCGGCCAAAAGAGGCATTATAGGCACTAACAAATGCCTCTTCTTTTATTGAGAATTTCATGAAACGTATACATATCATATTGGCCTAAATTTTAAGCCATAAATTAAAAAAAGGCAAATAGGGCGAAATCAGAGCCCTAATGATAATATACATTTAGGTAAGAGAAAGTAATAAAAAAATATTGTCCTATCAGTAGCGTAGCCAGGATTTCTGCTTGGGGGGGCCCAAAAGTTTTATGAACCCCCCTCCCTTCTCCAAGAAACCTAAAGTGGAGAAATTTTTTTTGATAATATAATAATTATAAATAAAAAACAAATAAAAATTTTTTTTTTCTTGAAATAAAAAATAATTTTAATACAAAAATTCGTAAATATTAGAGATTTTTTCAATTATTTATAAGTTTTTTGTTAGATTTTAGAATTTATGAGAGTTAATAAAATATTTATTTAAAAAAAATATCATTAGGGAAAACAATAGGTATTTTTTTGTTTTGGAGAAGGCTTTGGGGGCGGCTCTGGGCCCCCCCCCCCGAATACGCCACTGTGCCTATTAAAAAGTTTTTTCAAAGTAAAAAAAATTTAAGAGGTAAAGCATTAGCTTCTAGGTACTATCAAGGATTCGCACCAGTGGCGTCATTTGGGGGGGGGGGGCAGGGGGGGCATTTGCCCCCCCAAGGGCTCTGATTTTTATAAAATTTTATATTATTCTAAATAAAATACTCCAAAATACATCTATGAGTATACAAACTGTACAAAATTAAACAATTAATTAAATTAAATATGTTTTGGCCAAATTTGAGTACCCATTTGTAAGTAAATTTTAAGAAAAAAAAAATGTTTGCCCCCCCCCCCAAGAAAAAGTTGAAATGACGCCACTGATTCGCACCCCATAAGAAATATTTATTTCAATCGAACAGGAAGGATATCAATCAATTGAACGTGTTCTAAATGGCCTCAGATGCCGAAAAAGAGATTAAACAAATTAAAAAAAAAAATTCATAATCTAATAATGAAATTAAAAAGTTTTTCCAAAGTTAAAATTACGTCATCAATTTTTTTCTTGAAAAGTTTTGAAATATACAAATGAACTAACCTGCATGATGAAGTAGAAGTAATAAGTGCTTGTCCGGATAGAGCAACGAGTAGAGATGGAGTGAAGCGAGAGCGCCAAGCCGAGGAGCTTTAATGTCACTCTCTCTTTCTCTCTCTCTCTCTCTCTTTAATTCTATCTCTCTAAATACTTTTCCTTTCGATGGGCAAGCTCGCTGATCACATTCACTGCCAATGGTAAAACACACCGGAAGTGGAACGTCCAGGCATAGGAAGAGGTAGGGGGTTGTCCAAATAACACAAAACACTCCTCTATTTAAAAAATAATTATTTATTTAGAAAATAAAATAATTGGGACAAAAATTTTTTTCTTACATATATTTTTTTTTTATTTTTTGTTTTTGAAGTATAAATTAAATATCAGTCGGCTCGGGGCGCTGCTGGGTGCACACTGCAAAAAAGGATAAAAAAAAAAATTAGATATTAAAATTTATTTTTCTATAAACAATCATTTATATCATATAGAGCCTGTTATGCAATAGTGTGTCAAGCGCCAATAAAAAATTAAAAATTGAATTAAGCATGGAATAGTGTTTCAAATGCTATAATTAATAGTATTTTTTATGAAATATGTCCTTAAAAACTTATATTTAATGTTACTTGTACAATTGACAAGAAAAAATTATATATTGTATAATCCAATGAAAACAAAAAACTTAAATGTTATTTTCTCAAAACTCGGTAGCTGGCGCTTGACACACTAATGCGTAACAGGGTCCATATAATTAAATATTTATTAATTCATATGCAATAAGGGTGTGTGGCCGGGAGTTGAACCACGGATCCACCAATTTGTACTCGGTGTGCCCACTAGACCACAGCACGGCATTCGGGTATATGAATTCACTTGGAAAGCAATTTTAGTCATCATGAGAATTGGATCACAAATTTCTACACACCGAGTACAAATTGGTGGATCCGTGGTTCAACTCCCGACAACACACCTATTATTTTTTCGGGCATATGATTTAATAAATATTTAATTATATATTGTGTCTTTAGGTATAAATACGTTCTCTCTAATTGTAAAATCACGTGAATTTTTTTTTTTATATAAAATTTTGTAAAAATATTTTCCAAAACAAAATTCCTCAAAATTGTTCAAAGGATGGAGACCTAGCTCTAGCTCGGGGATCCTGTAGCTTTGCTACTGTTACAGAAATAGTTCCCTGGTTCTTAGTCAACTCTAATGAATAACAATTATTATTTAAAATTTTAAGTATTTTACAGGATGGCAGCCAGGAATCAAATTAGACAAAAAATTTCAAGTCAATCTTTATCTAATTTTTTATTTCAATCGTCGACGTTTCCTCAGGACAATTGATCTCAGTATAATACATATTGGTGTATTTTTTTTAACAATATAAAATCCCACTTTAAGAATGTGTAATGAATTATTTGAAATTGCATATATTTAATGGCATTCATCGACGCCTCTCGCATTAAATTTTAATGAGCAGAATGGCACAGGGGCGGATTAATGCAATTTGTCGGGGGGGGGGCGTTTTTTTTATTTAAGGACTTTGTCGGCATCTAGACCGCTTTCCTATTTATTTAAATTGATTGGTAACAAATTCAATTGAAATTAAAGAGCGGAAATCATAATTTCTTTAGATTACTAGTTTTTATAACTGTTTGAATTTCTTCTCGGGGGGGGGGGCGATCGCCCCCCTTTAATCTGCCCCTGGGATGGCAGCATTAAAAATGAGAGAGGCGTCGATGAATGCCTTTACAGTTTCATATAATTCATTACACATTCTTAAAGTGTATTATATTGTTAAAAAAAATACAACAATATGTATTATACTGAGATTAATTGTCCTGAGGAAGGACGCAATTTGCGTTCGAATTTGCATTTTCTTTTTATTGACATTGATTTTTTCTAAATTAGAGGATATTGTCTTTTTCTTCGTTGATTATTTCAAAAACTATTTAAAAAAAAAAAACCATTTTCAAATAGTGTATTTCAGTGTTTTCCAAACTGGGAGGCACAAACAAAAAAAATTTTAAAGGAGAGGGGCGAATACACCACAGGAAGAAATTTTCCAAATGATTGCTTACGTTTTAAAATTTTATAAAATAATAAATAAGAATAAATTAAAAAAATATTTTTATTAAGTTAGGGAAAGTGATGGTGTGGTGTAGGCAGATTTTACGTGAAGCATATTTATAAATGGAAATTTTTAACATACGTGAGGTTGCACAGGTTTTAAATAATAGACACATTTAGAGTTGATATATTTCTTTTTACTTTCTCGTATAGAGCAAGTATTGTAATCGTAAAAAAATTCGACTTCGAGATTTTGATGTTTTAGACCTCCCTGAGTCCAAAAAAACCATTTTTGGCATTATGTCTGTGTGTGTGTGAACACGATTGATTAAAAACCAAAGCAGCTAGATCGATGAAATTTGGTATATGCTCCTTACACTAAAATTGTAGATTTCTATCAACTTTTGGAGTAAATACGTCACTTGGAAGTAGTACTTTACTTAAAAAGTTTTTTCAAAAATTTTGAAATTTTCAATTTTTTTGTTATATTATGATAAATTACTCTATTTTAAAAAGTTTTTATTCTTTGACATTTTTTTTTTTATGACACCTGTATGATATTGTTTTGATTTTTTTTTTTCAAAATTAACGAAAAATGTCTTTTTCTTCGTTGATTATTTCAAAAACTATTCAGTTTTCAAAAAAATGTCAAAGAATAAAAACTTTTTAAAATAGAGTAACTTATCATAATATAACAAAAAAAATTGAAAATTTCAAAATTTTTGAAAAAACTTTTCAAGTAAAGTACTACTTCCAAGTGACGTATTTACTCCAAAAAGTTGATAGAAATCTACAGTTTTAGTGTAAGGAGCATATACCAAATTTCATCAATCTGGCTGCTTTGGTTTTTCAAACACTCGTGTTCACACACACACATATGCACACACATATACAGATATACCTAATTCCAAAAGGCTATATGAGAAAATTTTGGGGAAGTCATTCCCGATTTATTTGTTTGTCTTGGTGATTTTTGTGATTATATTATTTGATAAAATGAGGGAAGGTAAATTATCAAAAAAATTACAAAGTTCAAAATTAAAAAAAAAAAAAAACTTTTTAGGTAAAGTACTACTTCCAATTAATGTATTTTTTCAAATGCTGTAGTACAGTGCAATAAGATCTAAACCCCAACATCCAAAAAAAGAGTTTCCCTCCAACGCCAAATTGTTCTATCCCCTCCCCGTAGTATGTAATAAAAAGTTACACTATTTTGAGCGTCAGGTTATTGCGGGAGGGGGGCGGAAAGTGAAATGATGATTTTTCGCAAATATCTCGAAAACTATGCGGTTTACAGCAAAAATTCATCTATACAAAATTAATCTAAATTTTATTACAAACAAAAATGTTCTAGTACATAATCCCGCTAAAGTAGTCGGTTCAGGAGATATAGAGGAGTAAAAAAAAAAAAAAAAGCGTCTTTGCTTACTCTTACCTATATATTTTTATAGAGTATTGAATTCATGTCAAAAATTCGATATCTACAAACGTTTTTTTGACGTTTCAATAACGGCAGGAATCATCTTCAAACCATAGAGGCTAGTCATAATACGAGTGAGATCTTGGATTTGATTTTCATGTCCATTATAAATATGAAATCGAATAATGGTCATGAAATTCCACTCGCATTATGACTAACCTCTATGCTCTGAAGATGATCCCTGTCGGGATTGAAACGTCAGCTCGAGATTAATAAAAAAGACCTAGCACGCTTCTCCTTTATTTTCTATCATTATCAGAAAGATTGTTTGTTTATTTATCCTAAATAAGCTTCTACATTCATTATACTATAATAATATTGTTCGACAATATTTGTCAATATCGCTGGAGTGTATCAGTAGAATAATGAGATTTGAAGGGATCTGAGATTTGCAAGACTTGGCATCTGAACACCTCAAGAGACACTAGAGATCCTTCAGGATCAAGAGGATAAAATGGATTGTCGGTTTTATGCAACTCTACTTGTTTTTTTTTTTTTTTAAGGTGAGTCCACAAGAATTTTTCTAAATTTATAATTAATTGATTAAAATTTTTCTAGTCATTCGGGCCTTGGAAATTAAAATCCTTGAAGCTTAGTAATTTTAGTATTATTTTTATAAAAAAGCATTTAGTTTGATTGATTTCTGGGAAATACCCATCAGAGATCCTGCTCTCTTATATCCGAGTAATAATTCCGAGATAATAATGATGTAACATTAAGGGGTGGCAAAAGATGAGAGTAAAGTGCGCTTCAAACGATTTCAAGGGCAAAATGAGAATATACATTTTAAAACGCAGCTAAAAAATAAGTGATTTAAGAATTTTTATTAAAATTGTTCAAATGTAAAAATATTGAAAAAGTACATCTGTAAAGTACTATTACCCACATAGCACTGCAACCAAAAGCGGACATTTAGACGTCGAAGGGACGATGCTGCAACTTTGGGACATCGCAGAACGTCCCTGCGGCGTCGAAATGTCCGATTTTTGGTTGCAGTGCTATGTGGGTATTCTTTTGTTCAAAAGCTTCGTGTTACGTCTAGTACGAAACTTAAATATAAAATTTCAACGTCCTAGTTCTTTTCGATCTTGAGAAATTTTTTAAACTCAGGAGATCTCAAAACATGTATTTCCATCAATATTTAGACATGGAATTTTTCACAAGGATCTAAAACTTTATTCTCTATATATATAATAAATATATAAAGGGGGGGGGGGGGGGGGGGGGGGGGGGGGGGCAAACCCCCCCCCCAGAGGAAAAAAAACAAGAAGTTAAAAAAAATAGTAATTTCCAGAATTTAATTTCAATTGAATTTGTTACTAATCAATTTAAATAAATAGGAAAGGGGCTCTCAATGGCCATAGATGCCGACAAAGTCCTTAAATAAAAAAAAAAAAAAAACTGCCCCCCCCCGACAAAATTGCATTAATCCGCCCCTGTACTTAAGAGAAAATTTAGAGAGAAAAAATAATATATTGGTAAATATTATAAAATAGGTAATTATATTCTTTATTTCTCGCGGCGGTTCTTTTGGGGCGCCGTGAAAATTTTCCTATACAAAATATTATATTAAATAATATTATTTTATTATTACTTTATAAAATGTAAAAATAGTTGTTTCTTGATGGCTGGATATTATGATATGAGGATGTGGCATAAGGGCAGCCAAGGCGAAAAATAAAAAAATCTATTTTTTGTCGACGTTTCGAGACAACTTGACATCATTTTTGTCCTGATGAAGAGTGCGATCGGCACTCGAAACGTCGACAAAAAAATAGATTTTTATTTTATTTTTCGCCTTGGCTGCCCTTATGCCACATCCTCATGTGTAAAAATAGTATTCGCCATTAATTTTTCGCTATTAGTCGAAAGATTAAAGTCGGGAGTTTTAATTATTTTGATGGAAAGTTAAAATCACGAAAAAGCAATTAATTATCAAGATTTAACAAATGAGAGCGGTATTAACCATAAGGCCGGTTTCACACGGGGCGGATTCGAGGCAACTAGTTGATTACACTAGTTGAATCAACTAGTTGCCTGGAAATTGACTGCCATCTGAAGATTCGTGTTCACACGAGGCAACTTGTGTAATCAGCTTCTCTCCCCGCCAGAGACAGATCGACAGTTCTATATCAAAATTATTTTTTTCATTTTAATAAACTTAATTGAAGGATCAGGATGTATTCGCCGCTCGTGGATTAAATTTTTTGGTATATATTTATGAAATATATATAATTTTTTAAATAAAATCACAATTTTTAATTTTAATTTTATTTTATTTCAGCTTTTCTTGGCCAATGGACGCGTATTACGTTTAGACTCTCTTATTGAGTCATCTTCAGGGCCTACAATAATAAATACAAGAATGATTATCTTTTGTCATTTTCAAGTCCATTATGTAAATACATACATCCTGATCCTTCAATTAAGTTTATTAAAATGGAAAAAAATCGCCAAGGATTCTCAAATTCAATTATTTTTTCTCCATGTTCTATTGAATCCGCTAGGCAACTAGTTGACTAATGTGAAAGACTCAATTTTTACTTGGATTGAGTTGATTCAACCAGTGGGGAGCGTCGAGAATCCGCCAGGCGGAAAAGTTGACTGCGTGTGAAAGGGGCCAGGCGGATTCCATTCATTTACTACATAGGTTGCACCCCCGTTGCAGTTGCCCGGTCAACTAGTGTAATCAACTCTAATCCACCCCGTGTGAAAACAGCTTAAGTGAGTTGGGTTATTTACTTCCAAAAAAAAGCAAAAATACAATAAATAAAGCAATTAAATGATTCATTTAAAAATTAGAATAAAGAGATAAATTATAAATAGATGAAAATTAAAATAAAGTCTTGGACGTTACGTCTTTTTTATCTTATCCTTTGAAGTTAGATTTTTTTTTTTTTTTTTGCTAAAAGTCCCGCGACCATTTGATTCGTTCTCTTCTTCTTTAACCTGACCCTCTGACGAAGCAAGAGCGAGGGATCAAAGATCCGGAATTTATTATTATTCTCGTCTCTTGTCATCATTTCCATTTATATGCTAAGAATTTATCACTATTTCCCATTGTTTTTTTCCCTCTTTTTTTTATTTTATTTTTATCTCTTTTTTTTCCTTTTCTTGCCATTGATTTTTCGGATATCATCCACCCATTAGATGGATTTAATTATTTATGTATGTTAGTTAGTAAGTTTTAATTAGAGGGTTAAAAAAAGACAAGTATTCTATTACAAGAAAAAAAAGATTATTTTTTCAACTTTTAAATTCGGAAAGTCAAAGGGAAAAAAAGACAAATAAAAAATTCGCATTTGGAATCGTTTTTAATTTCTGAGATATGATTTAGGCCCGGTTTCTTCAATTCTAGTCAATTAGTAAACTTATCCGACAGATAGTAAATAATCAATAGGGACCGGGTTTTTAGGTCCGATTCGACTCGTTTTTAGGTTTTTGTAACACCCAAAATAGTTTTTTTTTTTTTTTTGTTTTTTAGGTACGGTTCGTCTCGTTTTTAGGTTTTTGAAACTCACAAAATAGATTTTTTTTTAGGTTATCGCCTAATAAAACGCATTTTGGGGAAAAAAAAGTTTTAATTAATTTTAAATAAGTTATGTACAGAAATTTGTAAAAAAATTCATATTTTAATTATAATTTTTTTTTTTTTTAAATTTTAAAAAATATAATTGTAAAATTTTTATGAGAAAAAAAGTTTTATTTAATTTTAAATACCTATGTTAAAAAATTATTAAAAAGTAAAAAATACAAAAAATTACAGGTACCTAAAACATTATATAAGAAAATTAAATAATTCTGGAAGTACATAAAATGAAATACATAATTCTATAATTTTTTCTCAATCTAAAAGCACCAATAAATTAAAAAAAAATCTCGGTAGATGAGTTTTTTAATTTAGGTGATTTTAGGTGGCCCGAGCCCATTTAGGTTTTTTTTAGGTTTTCAAAATTTGGTTAAACAACTCCGGAAAACAAGTTGAAAAAGTAATTTGTCCATTTCGCGTTTGGAGTCAAGGAAAAAAAAAAGGTGAAAACCTAAGAATCCGGTCCCTAATAATCAATATAGTAAACAAGAACTCGCTTAACCTTCGAATCAAAAACAAAAAGTTTTTTCACAAATAATCAACTATCTGAGGTATAAGGAAAGTTTTGTGAAGTTAGCAACTTGATAAAGGCATTTATAAAAATTAGTAAAATTAATAATAATAATTTTTTTTTAATTTACAAATTTCTAAAAAAAAATTTGTTTAAGGCTTGTGTTTCTAATTTCGCCATTTAGTTAAGCCTTACACCAAACTTTGGGTTAGCTTAACTAGATGTGAAAAGATTAGAAAATCATAGTCTTTAGCTTATCCGAGGGATAGCTAGTTAACTGAAGCAATCGGCCCTTAGTCAATGGTATGGAAAAATCCACTAAAATAAGCGATCAGATCCGATTTCCAAAAAATCTGGTGTGACTGGTCACACAGCACACAACTTAATTAACTTTGGTAAGAGAAAGTTGTGTTCTGTGCTTGTCACAGCAGATTTTTTGTGTCAACATACAGGGCTGTATTTCTAAATAGGCTGAAAAGGCTGGAGTCTAGAGCGGCAACAAATCCAGGGGCGGCGGATTGGCAATTTATTCAATTGAGGGGGAAAAATTTTTAAGGAGAGGGTAAAAAATTTTCCTAAAGGCGGCAAAAAAAAAAAAAAATTATCCGCAAGGCGGAAAAAAATTCGTTTATCCATCAAAATCTCGACATCAAATTTTTGACATGATCCCAATACTTTATCTCACTTTATTACATACAGTGTATATAGGTAGGAGAAAGTAAAAAAGATCTACCAAGTGAATTTGTATTATTTACTTTTTATATCATATTAATATTTTTTTGCTGGTTAATTGAATGATCCCCGGATCTCCAGTCCAACCGATCCTGTGCCGTAGCCAGAGAGGGGAATCCAAACAAAAAATTTTAAATTGGGCCTTAAAAGATAAATGCGATCCTTAAAAATTTGAAAAGAAAAATACTTTCTAATAAAAAAAAAAAAATTAAAGATAAGACTAACAGACCTCTGGTGGACTTTTCCCAGCCGATAAACTCGCCGGTTCGGCGATTCTCCTCTTCAAGCCAGAGTTGAAGAGGCCGGAAGTAGTCGAGTAAACCGGAAGCGTTCATTTCTCGTTGCCCGGTCAGTGCTTCCATCGCATCTGGCCAGGGTTTCGAGGATCCAAGTTGCAGCATCTCTCTGGAATTTAAAAACACTTTTTTTAAATATATTTATGGAAAGAGAAATTATTAATAGTTTGCTTTTTTTATATTTCTAATCTTTTTCTTTTTTTTAGTTAAAGTAAAAAAAAAATTATAATTCATTTATTTGTATTTCTCAGGAATAGAACCGGTTAAGAAGTTGATTTTTGTTGAATCAAGACCAAGCATCCAAATTTATCTAAAACTAACTTGTTTAAAAAAAAAAAGGAATGTCTTAAGGCGGCTACACACGTAACTGCAAACTTGACAAGCATGCATGTGTAATCTTTTTGTACCAGCATGCACAAATTCCCTTCGACACCACACGTCACAAGCACGCTTGTGCAAGCAACAGCTTATGCTGAAAATTAACCTAAAAATGTCAAACTCGGAAGGTTATTTATTCAAGATAACAAGAAATACAAACTTGCTTTAAATAGAGACACAATAAATATTAATATTTAAAATGAATTAATATATATTAAATAAATATCAAATGTCAAGACGTCTATAAAATGGCGCAGAGTTTTGCTTGCGCAAATATGCTTGTGTATGATTAAAATTAAATCGAGCATCAAGCGGCTTGCACAATTAAAATGCTTGCGCAAATTTCTCCTAGAGACGCTAGTTTGCTTGTACGAAAAAGATTGCACATGCATGATTGTCAAGTTTGTAGTTACGTGTGTAGCCGCCTTTAATTCGAACCAAAACCAGTCTTTATCCTAGTAATGTAGGCATTATATTTTTTTAGTAGTAAGAAATTACAACTCGAATTTAATTTCAATCAAAAAAAAAAAAAAAAAAAAAAAAACTCACTCATCGTATTTTAATGAAAAAGCATTCAAGCGACTTTATAATCAAAATCAGATATAATAGATAAATTTTTAAAAAGTTTAATTAAGAGTAAAATTCATTTAAATTTAATAAACAACCTTTTTATAGCAAGTAGAGAGAATTTTTTTTTTTTTTATTGTTTTTTGATAAACTTTATCAACTAAATTCATAACACGTTATTAATAAAATTCGCTTTTGTCAAGAGTTGTTTTTTAATACAATTAGAAATATCAAAGAGCAACAGGAAATGAATGAAGGGAGCGGAAGGGGGGGGGGTAGTCCCCAACTCTTATTTATCAGGTTGGTTATAGAATTAAATTTTAATTTCTTATTCAACTAGCAAAATTTTCTCATCAATATTAAATTCTGTAGCAAAGGTTCTTAATATCTTTTCTTTTGTTCTATTTGATACGATTTTTTTTTTTTTTTTTACTTTCTCTTACCTCTATATATGTTAATATATAGAGAGAAAAAGTATTGGATTCATGTCAAAAATTCGATTTCGAGATTTTGACGGATATACACGTTTTGAAGTTTCCTGAATCAATAAAAGTGGTTTTCGCGACATTGTCTGTGAACAAAATATCTCAGGAACGAAAAGAGCTAGGAGGTTGAAATTTTATATTCAAGTTAGGCATCCCCATGGGAGGTAACACGAAGCTTTTGAACAAAATTGACCAAAGAGTACTAGTACTTTACTGATGCACTTTTTCAGTTTTTTTCAATTTTCTCTAAATTCGCTCCCAAAATTTTGATTAAAATTTATCAATATAGAAAAATATTAATATTTTGTTACCATGGCAACTATTTATCCTATCTTTCCTATGAAGTACATGAGTAAAGTGTGCTTCAAACAATTTTGAGAGCAAAATGAGAATACACTGTAATTCAGGAAGTTTTTTCTTTTCCTGAATTACGGTTGATACTGTTTCTTTCATCTCCTGAATTCATGAGAATACACATTTTAAAGATAATAAATGATTTTTGAATTTTAATCAAAATCGTTAGAACAAATTTTTTATAAAATCGAAAAAAAAAAAAAAACTGAAAAAGTATATACTGATTAGCCGATTTTGTTCAAAAGTTAAGTGTAACGCCTCAGGGGGGGGGTCCTAACTCAAATATAAAATTTCAACCTCCTAGCTCTTTTCGTTCTTGAGATATTTTGTTCACAGACACACGGGGGCTCGCTGGTGTAGCGGGCTAGGGTGTTTGCTTCTACAAATTTCTGATAGGAATTTCAAATAATAATAAAAGTCACAGACACACAAAGAGGCTATTTTGCTTGACCCACTTTTTTGGGCCTCAAAAACTGTACTTCCATCAAAATCTCGACATCGAACTACAGTATTGACACGAATGCAACAAATTCTCTATAAACATTAATACTAGCAGCAAGGTTCGCTTTCAGCGCTAGTTAATTATTATATACAATATATGTAAGTGAAAGAAAAAAAATAAAAAATAATGGACATATGAAAAATGAGGAATTTCAAAAATAAGAAAAAAAAAGTTCTTTAGAATTAATTGAGAAATAATAATAATAAATGATAATAGATGAATAATGAGAAAGGGTAAAAGAAGAGAGGGAAAAAAATGAGGTTGTAAAAATAACCATTTATCAAAAAAAAAAAAAAAAAAAAGTTGGAATTTATGAGAGAGATTATTTAAAGAAAAGTATAATTATATTGATAGTGAGCCAAATGAGGCAGCTTTTAGTTTATAATATAATAATACATATGTCTCGAAAACTCTCGGAAAAGTTTTGTTCTTAATTATTATAAAAAGGCAATGAAGCGTTTACTTTACCCCTGAGGGATTTAAGCTGCCTAAAGGCGGCTATACGCGTAACTACACACTTGACAAGCATGCATGTGCAAGAAACAGCTAAAAATTAACCTAAAAATGTCAAACTCGGAAGGTTGTTTATTCGAAGATAACAAGAAATACTCACTTGCTTTAAACAGAGACACAATAAATATTAATATTTGAATTGAAATTTTAAATGAATTAATAAATTTTAAATAAATATCAAATGTCAAGATGTCTATAAAATGGCGGAGAGTCTTGCTTGCGCAAATATGCTTGTGCATATTTCAATCGAGCATCAAGCGGCTTGCACAATTAAAATGCTTGCGAAAAATTCTCCTATCCAGTTTGCTTGTACAAAAAGATTGCACATGCATGCTTGTCAAGTTTGCAGTTACTGCCTTAATTAAAAATAAATTTATTATTAACTGTTTTCCTTCCTTTTTAAATTTTCTAATATATTTTTTCAGTTATCAATTTGATAAAGACTCTTATCTTATTATTTAGCAATAGGGGTAGATTATTTCGTTATTTCTAATTTTTTTTTTTTTTAATTAAAACACGAGGGAGGATTCGGGTTAATTCGAAATTCCCACGTCACTTCGTCTCTTTATTTCCTTTATTATTTCATAAACACGGCAAGAGATTTTTTTTTTTTTAGGTGATAAAAAGCAAGTCATAAAATGAACGTCTAAAATCTTTTTAATAAATATTTTTATTAAGGAAATAATTAAAATATGATTTATAGTTTCAGTTCAAAATTTAATCAAGTTAAAAAAAAATAGCATTATCCATAATTTGTAAATTGTCTACAAAGTTGTAGCTTTAAGAAAAATTAAAAATAAAATTTGGGATAATAGTAGTGATTGCATAGAGGCGGTGTATCTCTATCTAGTTTATAATTATTTTGAGGTTACTGTAAGATTATTATGACGAATACAAAAGGCGTATCTTCCTCTCCAATTACTATCGGAGAAGTTTGAAAACTAAGAGCGGCTTTTCCGATATTCCCGAAACTTATTAAAAAAAAAAGTTCCCCACTCCCTGATTTAGGTCATAATTACTGAGGCCCGGAGGGCATTCTAATAAAAGTAAAAGTCTGCAAAGTTTTATTTACTCCAAGACATAATGAATTAATTTTTTCCTCAAGCGAACAGACGCTCTTTGGAATAACTTGGGAAATACCCCTTGAAGATAGACAAAAAGAATAGCAGACATGCTTGCTGGGTTGCATATCAGCAGGCGATAATTAATTAATAAATCTTATCAAATACGTTTAAAAATGAAAAATTAACAATATATTTAATATGAGAAAAGTTTTGATAGTAAAAAAAAATATTTTCTTTGGCTGGAAATTGTGTATATTATTGGTGCTAACAATAAGTAGCCGACGAGTGTAGCTGTAGCAGAATAAAATAAAGCCCAAGGGGCTTGGAGTAGTTGGTAGCGTGCCTACCTTCTATACCGAACGTCTCGGGTTCGGACCCCAGGCAGTCCGATAATTTTATTTAAGGCATTTGGATACCAAATGACTTAAATAAAAATGCCTGGACCCCCCAATTGATATATTAAACATACTGATTATCGTAAAAAGTCTTAAATGGCCTCAGTTGCCGAAAAGACTGTGTGAATGTATGTGTGAATGTGAGTGTGAATGAGAAAAAGTGTGAATGTTTTTTTTATAAAAAAAAAAAAAGAATAAAATAAAATCAAGGTAAAACCTCGTCTCGTCTAGAATTATTATGGTGCGCGTCTCGAAAAATTGAAGAAGATTGACTACCGAGTTACTCTAGGAGGCAAGAGATGGCGTTAGTTTTTCCCATAGGAATACAAAAAAATAAATTTTTTTTTAGATTAATCGCATTAAATAAAAGATATTTTTAAAAAATTCGCTCTATATCTTATAGATAATTAAATTAGTAATCATTGTGATAAAAAATAATTAATTTTCTACCCTTAATTAATTAGCTGGAAACTTTCAAATGAAATGGAATAAATTCCTTGTATTCCTATGGGGAAAACTAACGCCATCTCTTAAGTAACTCGGTAGTCAATCGTGTTCTAACGGCTTTTCGAGACGCGCACATTAAAATAAAATCATCGGACTGCCTGGGATCCGAACCCGCGACCCTTGGTATAGAAGGCCAGCACGATACCAAGCCCGAGGTTAAATGAGAAAATATCTTAATCGGCTGAAAGGCTCTCGACTTCTTGGCTACACCCATTTTTACTTTTTTTTTTTTATTTTCTCCCTAACAAAGAGATTAATTTTTCAATCATATTAAATTCGATTCCAACGGGATAAAAAAATGAGATCAGAAAAGATTGATTGAAGACTGATAAGCAAGTGTATATAATTAAAAAAAAATTCTATTGATAGAATGAGATGAGATGAGAAGGCGAAGTCATCTAAAAAAAAAAAAAAAAAAAAAATTTCTTTGATATTCTGACATTTAAATTAAATTTAAAGAAAGTTTTTTAATTTTTTTTTTTTTTTTTAAATCTTTTATAAAGTCTTTAAGTTAGTCAATATTCCAAATTAATTGACTTTCTCTCGTTCGTTGATTGATTTTTTTCTCTCCATTGAGTCATTAATTTTCTTCATTTTTTTTTTCTTTCTTTCAAAAAAAAATATTCGTTCTTTTTTTCTTTAGGTATCTGAAACCTTATAGTATTTATTTAATCATTAGCCAAAAGAAATTTATTAGCGAATCACTGATTCTTAGAAGAAGCAAGTGCTTTAGCTCCAAGGGTGGATCCAGAGGTGTTTCTCGGGAGGGGGGGTAATCTGGTGTGATTGGTCGCACAATACAGTATTTTTTCTTAATTTCGGTAATTTAAAGGCACTTGTTTGCCACAATATAAATACAAATCAAATTTTTAAGTAATAATTTTTAAAATTTTACATTAAAAATACAATTTTTTTCGAAAAAAAGTATTTTTTTTTAAATCTCGGGGGAGGGGGGGGGGTAATTACCCCCTTCACCCCCCTTGTATCCGCTCTTGTTTGGCTCTACTCAATGAGATAGGAGCGAAAAGGGGACAAAAGTGTAATTATCTGGCTGAACAATGAGATGAATTGAATATGAAGCACGTTTACGCTTCTCGGCAAAGAATATTCGTTGGTCAAAAATTCAGAATTATAAGAAATTCAAAATTAAAAGCAAGCAAATAATTGAGAAACTGATCAATAATAGTGAAAAAACCGAATAGATTAAGAATCAAGCACACGAGGGCGTCTCAGAAGGTTCATTATCATACAATCTGCGGTCTGTCAATGCTCAGAACTGGCATCCCTTATATCAGCGGTTCCCAACCCGTGGGCCGCGAGCTGATTGGAACTGGGCCTCCGACGTCTAAGAAAAGATAATATATATATTTATATAAAATTATATATATACACTGGGCCTCAGCGTTTTTTTTTTACGGAAAAAGTGGGCCGCACATCAAAAAAGGTTGGGAACCACTGCCTTATATTATTGCAAAATGCCCTCTGAACTACAGTCGATGGGTAGGCCTACAGTTCAATTTCGATATCAACCTCCACTTCCGAGATCCGATCTTATTTTCCCAGTTCCTGAAATCCCCAGAGGTGAAGGCATTCTATTCATTGCAAATTTATTGTTTTGTTATTGTATTTTCACTGCTTTGATATCGTATTCGTATTGCGTTGCTTTCTTGCCTTCCTTTTGAATTAATATTATTTTGATTTTTTGTTACTATTGTATGCATTTTGTTTTATTTATAATAATTTTTGAATAGTTAATGTATGATTTTGTAACCAGTTTTAGCCCAATCGTCTATGGCTAAAGGGTAAATAAATGAAAAAAAAAAAAAAATTCTGGGGTACAAAATCAAAAATTTATCAGTGCCTTGAAATGCCGATGGCCGTCGGGCTTGGTGTAGTTGGTAGCGGGCTGATCTTTTATACCAAAGATCGAGGGTTCGGATCCCAGAAAGACTGATGATTTTTTTTTAAGCCATTTGGATACCAAATTGCCCATGTTGCCGAAAAGACTGTGTGTGTGTGAGTGTGAATAGAAAAAAGTGTGAGTGTTAAAAAACAAAATAAAATGCCGAAGCGGCCAGAAGAGGTTTAAACAATTTCTATATAATCGGCTTTTCGAAAATGTTTTTCCAGGGATATTAAAAAAATCTGGTGTGACTGGCGCACAGCACACAACTTTCTCTTACCTTCGGTAATCGAAAGTTGTGTTCTGTGCTTGTCACACCAGATTTTTTGTGTCACCATATATTTAGTTCCCGACAGTACGGAACATTGGAATTCAGATGTAAAATTTATAAGTATGGGAAAATATTTATATTTTGTTACCATGGCAACCATTTCTCCTATCCTTCCCTATGAAATGCAAGAGTAAAGTGGTCTTCAGAAGATTTCAATCGCAAAATGAGAATATACATTGTAAAGAGCATCTAAAAAATAATTGATTTTTGAATTAAAAAAAAATCGTTGGAGCAAATTTTGAGAAAATCGAAAAAAACTGAAAAAGTACATCAGTAAAGTACTAGTACTCTTTGGCCGATTTTGATTAAAAGCTTATTTTTCCGGTCCAGGAGGGTGTTTAACTTAAATATAAAATTTCAGCCTCATAGCTCAATTCCTTCATGCTTAAAATTGAACACACACAGACACACACACACACACACACAGACAGACAGACCATGTCGCGAAAACCACTTTTTTGGATTCAGGGGACCTCAAAACGTGAAGATCCATCAAAATCTCGACATCGAATTTTTGACATGAATCCAATACTTTCTCTCTATATATATATTACATATATACATAGGTAAGAGAAAGTAAAAATTCCCTAATTTTTCACTGATTCCATTTCCAAAGAGTTAAAGATCCCGATTTTCCTGAACTGTCCACAACAAGAATATGTATAAATTGGTGTATGTTATTAGAGCAAATTAATTATGAGATGAGAGTCGAAACTCTGACACGACGTGGTCTCGGAGTTAGATCAAATAAAGTGGATGGGCTACCAATCCAATTGAAATAAATAGAGACGTGCCGAAAAAGACTTTAAATAAAATAAAAAGTGGTGGCTGAGATGAAACTGTTGAGATGAAGGGCAGAGGCAAACAAAAAGAAAATACTCTGAATGCTTTATAATTTCCTGGAGTTGAAATTTCGGTGATGTAATGTTCTTTTGGTGGTGTGCACATAAAACACTTATGTTCATTTGTTGAGAGGGAGACAAAGTCGTTTCGGTGCATTTAATAATGCTCCTTAAATAAATACACAGAAACGTCTCTGCATAAATGTTTATGTGTATATCACCAAAAGATCATCATGGATCTTAAAAAAAATATATA
This sequence comes from Euborellia annulipes, assembly GCA_023213315.1. Lineage (NCBI taxonomy): Eukaryota > Metazoa > Arthropoda > Insecta > Dermaptera > Anisolabididae > Euborellia > Euborellia annulipes. The sequence continues at coordinate 2,221 of JAKCPI010003620.1, read as the reverse complement.
GGGTAAGAGAAAATAAAAAAATATAAAGAAATATTATTTCTGAAATTTCGCCTTCTGAAAAGTTTGGCCATCCATGTACCAAATTATAAATAATAACTTTTTTTACATACCATAAGAAAAAAAAACATTTAAATACAATAAATCCAGGAAAAAAGAAATAATTTAAATACTTTCTCTGATAGTGAAAAAAAAATAAATGAACAATAATAGTAAAATAAAAAAGAGATTGGAATTTTTTGCTACCTCCGGCGGAGAAATCTTTTACTAAATGATTTAATTGTAATTAATGTAATACGTACATAATAAATCATTCTTGAATAAAAGAAGCATTTATGGAAGTGGCGTAATATTACCACTTTCTATAAAATGTGTTCTATTAATTAGAAATAATTTAATACGATATAGGCCTAAGAAATGGAAATTAAATGCCATTTTTTCTAATTAAATCCCCGGATTTTTAATACAGCTGTGACCTTACTACTTTCCTTTACCAATTAAAACAACTTTACTGTTAATAAAATTATCTTAAAAAACTTATTCCATACTAATGTATATATGAAATTATAAGTATTAATAAATCTTCTTAGTTATATTTATAATTAAATAAGCTGAATACAGAGTCAAGTAATTAAGTCTTATTTTTAATCAAAACGTCTCTGATGTTATTTGCCTTTAAAATAATGTCAAATTTATAAACATGGGAAAATATTTATATTTTTTCAGTTGGATTGGTGAAATTATCAATATTATTTAGAAGAAGAGGAAGATTTATTGCAGTAATTGGACCAGGGTGTTGTGGTTAGAGAAGAACAATAAAATTTATTGTTGTTTGCTTTATTTAACAATAAAATCTATTGTTTGCTTTATTTAACAATAAAATCTATTGTTGTTTGCTTTATTTAACAATAAAATCTATTGTTTGCTTTATTTAACAATAAAATCTATTGTTGTTTGCTTTATTTAACAATAAAATCTATTGTTGTTTGCTTTATTTACAATAAAATTTATTGTTGTTTGCTTTATTCTAAGGTCTGGCTACTGGCTAGCAGCAACAGTTTAGGCCTGAAGATGGTAGTTGGGCTACCGAAACTGTTGCTAGCAGACCTTAGAATAAAGCAAACAACAATAAATTTTATTGTTATTCTCTAACCACAACACCTTGCTCCAATTACTGCAATAAATCTTCCTCTTCTTCTAAATAATATTTATATTTTGTTACCATGGCAACCATTTCTCCTATCTTTCCAAGAATAAAGTGTTCTTCAAAGAATTTTGATAGCAAAATAAAAATATACATTTTAAAGACGATCTAAAAATAATTGATTTTTTGAATTTTAATCAAAATTGTTAGAGCGAATTTTGAGAAAATCGAAAAAACTGAAAAAGTGCATCAGTAAAGTACTAGTACTTTTTGGCCGATTTTGTTCAAAAGCTTATTTTCACACCTCAGTGAGGTGCCTAAACTTAAATATAAAATTTCAACCTCGTAGCTCAATTCCTTCTTGAGATATTTTGATCACAGACAGACCATGTTGCGAAAAACACTTTTTTTGGATCTCAAAACTTGTATATATTGATGTATGTACAGTAAGCGCCACAATTAAGTTCCCACTTGATAGTTTTAGCCAGGGCCGGATCTAGGGGGGGGCAGTGGGTGCATGTGCCCTGGGCGGCAGATATCAGGGGGCGGCAATTAAAGAAAGATTTACTTAAAAAAAAGGTAAAATGATATGAATTTTGTATAGAAAATTTTAAGGGAGGGGCGGCAAATTAAATTTTGCCCCCTAAAAAAATCTCCTAGTTCCGGCCTTGGTTTTAGCCTTAGTATATGGTGATATAGTGTATAGTGAAATAATTTTAATGACCGAAAAGGTAAAACGTAAAATCTGGTACAAATGATTTTTTTTATTTTACCTTTTAAAATTTAAAATTATTTCACCATTTACCATATCCATACCATATACTTAAGGCTAAAGCTATCAGGTGGGGACGCCACGCTCACTGTTACATCCAAATCTCGGCATCGAATTTTTGACATGAATCCAATACTTTCTCTCTCTATATATATATAGGTAAGAGAAAGTAAAAATGAGTGAATCTTATGTGACAGGAGAGGAATTCAGCCAGTGTGATTTTCATTCTCTTGCCATCATTTTCATTTAAAATAAGTATATTTTTACTTTTTTTGTTTTGATTACGTATAATATTTATGGTTATTGAG
>JAKCPI010003619.1:0-19556 GCA_023213315.1 Euborellia annulipes | reverse complement strand
ATATTCTTAGAGTGTAAAGAATATTAAATTTGTTTTCAAAGGTTTTCCAAAATAATAATTCTGTAGCTTATCTTAATATTTTTTCCCTAAACTAAAAACTCAATTCAGAGCAGTTATGACAATGGTTACTTAGAGAGTCAAAAATTTGAACACCGGTAATCAAATGCATGTAAAAAAAAAAAATTAAATAAAACATGCGCCCCGATTTTTACTTACGTTATATATGAAATTATAGAGAGCATGTCAAAAATTCGATGTCGAGATTTTGATGGATATACATGTTTTGAGGCCCCCTGAGTCCAAAAAAGTGGGTTCCAAAAATTGGTCTGTGTGTGTGTGGACACTTTTGACCATGAAGGAAATGAGTTAGGAGGTTGAAATTTTATATTTAAGTTAGACATCCCCCGGACTCGTGTAAATAAGCTTTTACACAAAATCGGCCAAAAAGTACTAGTACTTTACTGATGTACTTTTTTAATTTTTTTTCGATTTTCTCAAAATTCGCTCCAACGATTTTTTTTTTTTAAATTCATAAATCAACTATTTTTTAGATTCTCATTAAAATGTATATTCTCATTTTGCCGTTGAAATCTTCTTAAGACCACACTCATTATTAGGAGAATTTTTAATTATAGACCACATACATATTTGTATTAAATATTTATTAAAAATATATAAATACTGTACAACGTTTCAACTGCTTATTCTGCAGCCTTTATCAAGTACAGTACTTAATAATAATAATATTTCAAACCACAAAACCTTTAATAAACACCACTTTACTCTTGTTTTTCATAGGAAAGATAGGAGAAATGGTTGCTATAGTAACAGAATTTCATTCACTCTTAATTAGACTGAAATGGAAATTTTTCAAATTTCGAATGAATTTAGATAGAGATAGAAAAAAAATTTCTATGAATGAGAATGAAATTTAAATATTAATAATTTTTTTCATATCATAGCGTAAACATCCGGATATTACGGAAACCATAATTTTGATGTATTAATAAATATCTCTAGCTCAGTGTAGCTAGCTTTCCTTTTGTCCTATAATCTTCTTTTTCTGGCCTAATGAATAAATTTCCGAAGCCAAAAATAAAAAAAAAAAAAAAATGGTATCTTCAGACATTTAATAATAAAAAACGTGAGGAATGTCCCCTGGTTGTCATCGATGCATAATTTAAATAAATCAGCGACTAGATATTCACTCTCTCCAGTCATTCGTGTCAGACCTGACCGTTGTGGTTACACTGAGAAATAATTTTCATGGGAATAATACTGAGGTGGGTCCCCGTTTTCTTTCTCAGGAAGAAGCTTCTCAAGTAGAGTTGGATAATTTTTTACCACGAGGTGGATTTGAACTAGAGTTGTCTTCAACTGCTTTATCCCTTCGACATTCCCCTGGGTGTCTTCGTTTTTGATTTGTTTGAAGGGAAGAATAGGGTGAAATTTGATATTCATTTTTTTACTTTTTTTTGATCTCTTAATTTTACTTGAAGCTCCACACAAAAGTTAATTATCAAATGACTTTTTATCAAAATCAGATTCTTATCAAACCCCCCTCCGACATAACTTCCAAGAAATGTTTGGAGAAATGATTATGTCATTTAATAGGTTAATTAGATTAACAAAAAAATTCATGCTAAAACTATTTAATAATTGACACTTTCTTTTTGCTCTTTTATGATACTTGCTTACATGATTCATTTTAATTACTCACGGCCAAGTTTAAAAATGATACACACAAGAATAACCATATTTAGTTTTTTTTTTGTACTCATTTGAATTTATAATTCTCTCTTTATTCTATTTCAATTTTTATCAATAGTTAGAGACTATAATAATAGAAAAATCAATTGAAAATGAATAAAAAGTAGAAGGTCATTAATGATTATTAGAATGAATGAATCATGATGCTTTTAGTCTGAAGGTCAAGTTCACATTCGATTCTGGAAGATAGATAAAACAACTCTATAATTTAATTTTTAGTTTTTATTCATTGATTATCAACATTATTTTCAATGAAGCGTAATTTCATGCAATATTTGAGATTCAAATGGAGATTTGAAAAATCAATTTTGAATGAGAAACAAATATTTTTTTTGAGGAATTATGGTGTAATAGTAAGGTAAATAGCATGGGAATCGAAATTTTATTCACGGTTATTTAAAATTTTCCAAATTTTGGAACTAAAAATTCATCTTTTCTAATGATAGTAATTCTCAAAACTCTGGGGCTCGCGATAGTCATTGGCGTTATTTTCTCTTCTCTTAGAGACAGGCAACCTTTTTACTTTCTCTTACCGATATTTGTAATATATAGAGAGAAAGTATTGCGTTCATGTTCGGATTTAGAAGGATATAGACCTATAGTACAGGGAGCGCCACAATTAGGTCTCCACCTGATAGCTCTAGCCTTAAGTATATGGTATAGAATATGCTAAATTGTGAAATAATTTTAAATTTTAAAAGGTAAAATTAAATAATCAGTACTAGATTTTACGTTTTACCTTTTCGGTCATTAAAATTATATTTTTTCAGTTTTTTTCTCAAAATTGGCTTCAAAGATTTAGATTTTTTTTTTTTTTTTTTTTTAAAGTCATTTCGGCTGCAGGGGCCATTTGACTTTTATAAATTTATTGATTATTTTATTTAATACATGTATCGATGGCTTCCGGCGGGCGTTCAAAAAAGATTTAGACTAAAATTCTTAAATCAACTAATTTTTAGATCCTCTTGAAAAAGTATATCAGAAAAATTTTTTGTGAAAATTGTTTTAAGTACACTCTACTAATGTATTTCAGATTTTTCAAATTAATTTTCCAGCTATCCTTCTAGAGCCAATGTTGAATCCCTATGGGAATTTGCATGTTAATTTTGATTCAAAAGGGGGTCCCCTTTGGAACTTTTTACACATTAAAAAAAATTTCCAATTCTTATGAAATTTTGTATTTATTTAGGATTCTCTTTTGTGAGATGAAAATTTTGAAAAATAACCATAGTTTATTTCAAGCAGTCAACATTTTAAAAAATCTGGTGTGACTGGCGCACAGCACACAACTTTCTCTTACCTTCGGTAATCGAAAGTTGTGTTTTGTGCTTGTCACACCAGATTTTTTGTGTCGACATGTATTTAGTTCCCGACAGTGTATTTAGTTTCTGACAGTAGGGTACAAATGATTTCAAAATGTAAAATTTATAAACCTAGGAAAATATTTATATTTTATTACCATGGCAACCATTTCTCCTATCTTTCCTATGAAATACAAGAGTAAAGTGGTCTTCAGAAGATTCCACTTGCAAAATGAGAATATACATTTGAAAGAGCATCTAAAAAATAATTGATTTTTGAATTAAAAAAAAAATCTTTGGAGCTAATTTTGAGAAAATCGAAAAAAACTAAAAAAGTGCATCAGTAAAGTACTAGTACTCTTTGGTCGATTTTGTTCAAAAGCTTCGTGTCACGTCCCAGGAGGGTGCCTAACTTAAATATAAAATTTCAACCTCCTAGCTCTTTCCGTTCTTGAGATAGTTTGTTCACAGACACACAGACAGACCATGTCGCGAAAACCACTTTTACTTTCTCTTACCTATGTATATATGTAATATATATATAGAGAGAAAGTATTGGATTCATGTCAAAAATTCGATGTCGAGATTTTGATGGATCTTCACGTTTTGAGGTCCCCTGAATCCAAAAAAGTGGTTTTCGCGACATGGTCTGTCTGTCTGTGTGTGTGGGTGGGTGTGTGGGTGTGTGGGTGGGTGTGTGTGTGTTCAATTTTAAGCATGAAGGAATTGAGCTACGAGGTTGAAATTTTATATTTAAGTTAAACACCCCCCGGGACCGGAAAAATAAGGTTTTAATCAAAATCGGCCAAAGTGTACTAGTACTTTATTGATGTACTTTTTCAGTTTTTTTCGATTTTCTCAAAATTTGCTCCAACGATTTTTTTTAAAATTCAAAAATCAATTATTTTTTAGATTCTCTTTAAAATGTATATTCTCATTTTGTGATTGAAATCTTCTGAAGACCACTTTACTCTTGTATTTCATAGGGAAGATAGGAGAAATGGTTGCCATGGTAACAAAATATAAATATTTTCCCATACTTATAAATTTTACATCTGAATTTAAATGTTCCGTACTGTCGGGAACTAAATATATGTCGACACAAAAAATCTGGTGTGACAAGCACAGAACACAACTTTCGATTACCGAAGGTAAGAGAAAGTTGTGTGCTGTGCGCCAGTCACACCAGATTTTTTACTTATGAAATGCAAGTGGTCGAGTTAACTAAGGTGCTATGGGAAACTAAATATATCTCGACACAAAATAATCTCGTGTGACTGGTCGCAATATTTTTTAAATATACAGTATTTTGTTAACATTTGTATAGAGGGCCGTGGCAAGAAAATATTTTCGGAGAGTGGGGGATGGTGCGAGAGATAATCCGCTCTTCCAAATGAATAAATTTTAAAGAATATAATTTTCAAAATTTTATTTATAATTTTTCGGGATTCCACGGGAGTTTGGGCCGGCATATCCTCCCTGTTTGTATATACTTGACGGATTCATTTCAATATTTTCTTTGAACATTTTCTGCAATTGCAATAATTATTTCCCCCTATACAGGCAGGTAATAAAAACTTAATTGATAAGAATTATCTCCTATCACACTCACTTTATTCTTTATTAATATAAACATTATCTCAGGTAAACACCCATTCTCAGGATTCTTCTAAAAATAATTTTTTATCAAAAACCTTTATAATTAACCGTGTCCTTTACTTTAGGAACATAAATTATGTAAATTATTTAAATGAAAATTCTAATCATGACTTTTTTCAATTTAACTTGAAAAGTTTTTACTTTTACGATAATATCAACAAGTGTTTGTAATAATGCGCTATTTAATGATTCATTCATTCGTTTGCAATTTCATTTAACGATTCTATTTCTTATTTTCAAAGTAAATTTTATCCTTCATTGGGAGTAAATTATTGACTCAATAATTAGAATTCTTTTTTCTCTTGAAGGTTTTTTTATTTTAAAGGTCTTTTTCGGCATCTTAGGCCATTTAGTCCTCTCCCTCCCCCCTATTTATTTCACTTGTTTGGTAGGCAATTCAATTGAAATATGTTGTAACTCTTAAAGTTGAAATAAAAAAAAAAAAACATGCAATGGAAGGTTTTAATCTAAAGTGTTTATTCGAAAAAAGATAAATTCCACAAAAGTGTTTTTATTTTCCCTAGAGGCTATTTTTTGTCTTTTGGATACTGAAATCATCCAGGGGTTTTATTTTTAATAAACCGACCCCAGTTATGAGAATAAAAGTTTCTTTGTAACGAATTGGCCTATTCGGTTCTGCTTCCATAATAAAAAATATTTCAAAAACTCATAATTATTAAAGAATCTGAGTTATAGAAATGATCTACCCAGACAGCCTTGAATATTGCAGTAATATTGCAGCAATTTTGCCAACCTTGCACAATATTGACAATATTGGAGCAACATTGCTGTAATTTCGCTGCGCAATATTGAAGTGAAGACATTGCAGAAATATTGCAGCAATATTGCTGTGGCAACATTGAAGTGTGAATATTGCGACAATATTGCAGTGGCAACATTGAATAGTGAATATTGCAGCAATATTGCATCAATATTGCTGTTGCAATATTGAAGTGTGAATATTGTTGCAATATTGCATCAATATTGCTGTTGCAATATTGAATACTGAATATTTCAGCAATATTGCAGTAGCAATATTGAAGTGTAAATATTGCTGCAATATTCCTGAAATATTACAGTGGCAACATTGAAGGGTGAATATTGAAGCAATATTGCAGCACAATGTTGCAATGGCAACATTGAACTATGAATATTTCAACAATATTGCAGTGGCAATATTGAAGTGTAAATATTGCAGCAATATTCCTGAAATATTACAGTGGCAACATTGAAGAGTGAATATTGAAGCAATATTGCAGCACAATGTTGCAATGACAACATTGAAATATGAATATTGCAGCAATATTGAAGAGTCAATATTGAAGTGTGAATATTGCAGCAATATTGAAGTGGCAACATTGAATAGTGAATATAGGGTTAAAATTATCATATCAACTTTATAATATTCATATTAATTAAATTAATTAATGCCCCCGGGTGTGGCATAGTAGGTAGCGTGCCTACCTCATATGCCAAACGTCGCGGGTTCGGACCCAGGCAGTCCGATGATTTTATTTAAGCCATTTGGATACCAGATGGCTTAAATAGAAATGCCTGAACCCTCAATATATATACATTAATTACAACGCTTATCGTCTAAAGGTGGGCAAATACTTTTAAGCGCGGGCCAAAATGAAATTTTCAAAATGTCTCCCGGGCCGCAGGACTATACCGCGTACGCTTTCCACACCCGAATGTTTTGGGTGGAGTTTTTCTCTGCCCAAGAAGTTTTTTTTAGGCAAAAACACTCTAAGTATCATTTTAAAGCATTTGGACAAAGAAATTTGACAGTTAATAATAGATAATAGTAATAATAAATTGTCTTACTTGGGTGTACATGCGAACAATTTTTGCCCAGTAAAATATGTCACGTATTTTTAAAGAAATATGATCCATTATATTAAATTAATGGTCATTAAATAAATCAGTTAATGAAAGATTATAATCGAACAGACCTAGTATGCTGCGTACATAAAAGTAGTGATATGGTTACGGCTCTTCGAAATTATAATACTCTATTATTTATATATTTGATTATTTATACTGTTGATTTCAACAAAATCGCATAAAAGGGATTTTTCAACGGGCCGGATAAAGTAAGCAAAAGGGCCGGATCCGGCCCGCGGGCCGGCTTTTGCCCACCCCTGGTCTAAAGTCTTAAATGGCCTGAGTTGCCGAAAAGACTGTGTGAATGTGTGTGTGAGTGTGAGTGCGAATGAGAAAAAAGTGTGAATGTTTTTTTTTTTAAATTAAAAAAAAAAAAAAATTAATTAATGCCCGTGATGACCCGTGGCTCAGAGAGAAGACACTAGCTTCTTGAGCCTGGGGTCCAGAATTCGCTTTCCGTCCCCAGCAAGGGCGGTCCCAGAGGGGGGTCAAGGGGGTCGTGACCCCCCCCAAAAAAAAAAATCTTTTTTTTTTAACACACTTTTTTCCCACTCACTCTCCCATTCACACAATCTTTTCGGCAACTTAGGCCATTTAAGACTTAAACGATACTTATATTTGATTAATATATATTTATTGGGGTCCAGGCCCATTTATTTATACTATAAAAAAAAAAAAATCAGTGACCCCCCTCCAAATGTAAGGCTAGGACCGCGCTTGGTCCCCAGCGAGAAAAATTTATTTCATTTGAATTGACTGCAAATAATTTGAAATAAATAGGGATGGGGTCTAAATCGCCTTAGATACCGAAAAAGAAAAAAAATTAAAAAATTAAAAAAAAAAAAATTAATTTTAAATATTAAAAATTATTATTTTTTTACAATTTATAAGTGACTTTTTGTTTAAAAAAAAATTTAATAGTACTACATACGAATTAAGTAGCTTAAAAAGTGTTGAAATTTCATATAGCAAAACGTCCGAGGCAGCAAAGGAGTCGAATATTGGAATCAAGACATTGGAAATATTGGAAATGCAAAAAACTCGTGTTCAAATCCCTCTATGAACAAGTTTTTTTTTTTACCCTGCAATATTGCCACAATAGTCCATGCAATATTGCCACAATATTCCATGCAATATTGCCACAATATTCCATGCAATATTGCCGGAATATTCCCGTAATATTGCTGCAATACTTGCAATATTCCATGCAATATTGCCGGAATATTCCCGTAATATTGCTGCAATACTTGCAATATTTTTGTAATATTGCAACAATATTCCATTCAGTATTGCCACAATATTCCTGCAAGTTACAAAGAGGCGGACATAGGAATATTGCAACAATGTTGCTGTATTGTTCCTGCATTATTCCCTGCAAGGTTAAATATTGCAATGTAAGATTCCTGCAATATTAATGCAAGATTCCAGGCTGTCTGGGTACTTATAGATGTGCCAGAAAGATGAACCAGGGTAAGGGGGGTTGTCATTCATTGGAGGAGTTTTCTAAGGTTCATTATAAATGTATATGACTACAAAATAGGGATTGTTTAACAGTTTTGCATATAGGGTACAGTGTTGGTTTTATATTCTTATTTGAAGAAATTTTTCATTTCCTACAAATTTTAGGATTTAGAGTTAACAAAATTTAAGTGGTAGAGTTGCAGGCAGTGATAAATTATTTTTTTTTTTATTGTCCTTGTTTCGGGTAACATTCATTTCAAATTTTATACAACCATGGAATGTATAAATTCAAAAATAATAGCCATGAACCCCTCCCCCGTGGCCGAGAGGTTAAAGTTGTTGACAAATGTCAATAATAATAATCTTAAAACCAGAAGCCCCCGGATGTCCGATAAATTTATTTAAATCTTTGGATACCAAATGGTTTAATAACATATTCGATATTTATTATTTTTGTATGTGTAAAAAAAATTTCTCAACTTATTCGTCCTGTGGAAGGGAACTTTGAGAAAAAAAGTCGTGATAAGTAGAAACAAACATTTTTTATTTCATTTTTGTCTGCTTGCAAACCTCAATTAAAATTTGAGCGTCACAAAACGAAATAAAATTTGGCTCTTTTCGTCTCTAATTCCCCACTGAGGCTTGTATATTTTATTTGGTCTTAAAAATAGTAAAAAAACGGTACAAATGATATTATCAGAAAATGTCATTTCTTGTTGACATCAGATTTTATTCCAAGTCCTATAAAATAGTTGAGTTGGAAAAATGCCTTTGTTGATAAATTCTTTCTATTCTTTCTTTCTCAGGATAATATTTTTGAAGTCTAGACAGCCTCGTATGTCAGAGTTATAATATAAAATTTTTGTGGTGGGATATGTGTGTCAGACTCCTCTCCGGTCGTCTGTGGCATTCCTAACTGTTCCATATCATACGAAAAGGAAAGTTCAACTCCTATTCATCACCTATAAAAATAATTTACTAACGAAATACAAATTAAATCATTCCGGTTCCTTCTCTCTCTATCATTAAAGAAAAAAATAATCAATTTCCATAAATTTTCGCTTCTTGATGTAGTGAAAATATAACTTAATTCAGATGAACTGAAAACGTCAGAAGCGTATCAGCTTTTAAATTTCATTTCCTTTTAATTTTTTTATTGTTTGGAAGTTTCTTTTTTTATTTGTTCACATTTCTCGGGAACGAGATACGAATCAGCATTAAAATGCATTTTGAAAAATAGAATAAATGCGCATTATTTGATACATTGAATGACCATACTTTCTTAGGTGTGAACTCTTAATTAATAGCACCATTGAAGTATCTTACTGAGAAAGGAAACACGAACACACCCCAATATATCCCCATAATTCACTCGTGAATAGAGGGCGTTTGCAACAAGTAGCCAGGAGAAAAGTATTTTTCAATAAAATATTGAGAGAAAACTAAAAAAATCTCTCTTCAATTTGCTAGAAAATTATCTGGACCAATTAAGATGAAACTTTATTGATATTTGAATATAACTCGAGGCAGATTCAACGCAATAAATTTTAATATATCGACTTTCCATTCTTGGAGACATTAAAAAAATTTATAAACCTGTTTCATATCATTTTAAAGATTTTTTTACTTTCTCCTACCTATGTATATATGTAAAAATCTGGTGTGACTGGCGCACAGCACACAACTTTCTCTTACCTTCGGTAATCGAAAGTTGTGTTCTGTGCTTGTCACACCAGATTTTTCGTGTCGACATGTATTTAGTTTCCGACAGTAGGGTACAATTGAATTCAAGATGTAAAATTTATAAGTATGGGAAAATATTTATATTTTGTTACCATGGCAACCATTTCTCCTATCTTCCCTATGAAATACAAGAGTAAAGTGGTCTTCAAACAATTTTGAGAGCAAAATCAGAATATACATTTGAAAGAGCACCTAAAAAATAAATGATTTTTTGAATTTTAATCAAAATCGTTAGAGCGAATTTTGAGAAAACCGAAAAAAAACTGAAAAAGTACATCAGTAAAGTACTAGTACTCTTTGGTCGATTTTGATTAAAAGCTTATTTTCACGCCCTAGGAGAGTGCCTAACTTAAATATAAAATTTCAACCTCCTAGCTCAATTCCTTCATGCTTAAAATTGAACACACACAGACACACAGACACACACACAGACACACACACAGACAGACAGACCATGTCGCGAAAACCACTTTTTTGGATTCAGAGGACCTCAAAACGTGAAGATCCATCAAAATCTCGACATCGAATTTTTGACATGAATCCAATACTTTCTCTCTATATATATATTACATATATACATAGGTAAGAGAAAGTAATATATATATAGAGAGAAAGTATTGGATTCATGTCAAAAATTCGATGTCGAGATTTTGATGGATCTTCACGTTTTGAGGTCCCCTGAATCCAAAAAAGTGGTTTTCGCGACATGGTCTGTCTGTGTGTCTGTCTGTCTGTCTGTCTGTCTGTGTGTCTGTGAACAAGATATCTCAAGAACGAAAAGACCTAGGAGGTTGAAATTTTATATTTAAGTTAGACACCCCCATGGGACGTCACACGAAGCTTTTGAACAAAATCGACCAAAGAGTACTAGTACTTTACTAATGCACTTTTTCAGTTTTTTTCGATTTTCTCAAAATTCGCTCCAACGATTTTTTTTAAATTCAAAAATCAATTATTTTTTAGATGCTCTTTAAAATGTATATTCTCATTTTGCCATTGAAATATTATGAAGACCACTTTACTCTTGTTCTTCATAGGAAAGATAGGAATTTCTCCTATGGTTGCTATGGTAACAAAATATAAATATTTTCCCAAACTTATAAATTTTACATCTTGAATTCAAATGTACCCTACTGTCGGTAACTAAATATATCTCAACACAAAAAATCTGGTGTGACAAGCACAGTTCACAACTTTCGATTACCGAAGGTAAGAGAAAGTTGTGTGCTGTGCGACCAGTCACACCAGATTTTTTAAAATGAAAACTAACTCTATATGAAATATTCTCTTTTAGGACTGATTTACCTGAAATTTTATATCGATGATTCTTCTCTAAATTTATATAGTAGTTCACAAAATTTTTTAAAATCAAAGAAGATTAGGTTCATTAAAGAGTTGAATATAAAAATAAATTTGGGATTAAATAAATAAAATCTTTTGTGCGTTTAGTCACATATATGAATAATACCATTTGTTTAATAATAAAATGTCAAATTTTTATTGACGTGTAATAATGACATTTTTCTTTTCTCATTGTTTCAGATTGTCCCAATGAAAGTGAAGTGTTTGCCCTGATGATGATGGCGAGTGAGTGACAATCCTGTGACCCTCATGTGCTAATAATCCCATATGGAGAAAGTCGGGTCATTAATTGGATAGGGCTCAGGACTATGCTGACGCTCGATGCTCCTGTTCCCGATGCCGACCTCATCCATGAGGGCAGATCATCCATCTTTCGATGGCCATCAATTACGGGACGTGTTCGATCTCTGCGACCCGGAAGGCACCGGGCTCGTCTCCGTCCAACGACTTGTCCAACTTGCACAAAGTCATTGTGTCGCAGCAGTTAACCAGCAGGTAAAATCATCTTTTGTATGCTATAGTGTTACAATTATGTTAGTGGTTCACAAAACCCGATCGTATATTTTTCCAAATTTTTATTACATACAGTAAGTAAAAATTTTGGAAGGACCTACCCTAGAATTTCTACTCTAAATTAGCGTGATTATCTTACATTAAAATTGTAGATTTTGGAGTAAATATAACAATCGTAAGAAATACTTTTCCTAATAAGTTTTTTCAAAAATTTTGTAATTTTTCTTTGTTATGAAATGAAATATCATCCAAAGCCCCTCAAAACCTCGGGATTGGCGACCCCGAGCAATCAGCGTGTGAAACGTCCCCCGGTAGGCATCTATAAAATGAATATTAAAGTTTATATAATAAATCATACCCCTAAATGGCGTCACTAGCCGAAAAGGGTTAAAAAAAAAATCAAGTATCATTTGTTTATATTTACATTTTTTTTAGTGGCACCAATAGATTCTTTTTTTTTTTCAAAATTAGAAGAAATCGTCTTTTTTTTGGTTGATTGTCTCAAAAACGATTCAATTTTCGAAAAAACTTTTTAAGATAGTAAAATTTATCATAAATTACAAATTTCAAAATTTTTAGAAAAAACTTATTAGGTAATATACTACTTCAGGTTCACTTATTTTCTCCAAAAATTGATACAATTCCACAATTGTGGAATATAATTTTAGTGTAAGAGGTGTCTGCTAGGGTTTGGACACCGGTGGAAACCGAAACCGGTATACCGGTTTTTTGGCTAATTTTCAAAAACCGAGAAACCGAGTTTTTCCCGAAAAACCGAATTCGGTTTTTTTTTTTAAATTTTTTCTTCAGTAATACTTGTATTCAATTTATAAATTAATCCGTGACCCATGGCTCAGAGAGAAGACATTAGATTAGCTTCTAGTGGCTTGGGGTTTTCGGGATCGCTTTCCTTCCCAAGCAAGAAAAATTTATTTCATTAGAATTGGCTATCAATCATTTGAAATATAATAAAATAATATAAAAAAAAAATTTAAAAACAACGCTTTTATAAATGTACTAAAAAGAGGAAAATAATTATGTATAATTTCTTTAAAATTATATTAAAAATTAATATATGTTACTAAAACTAAAAGCGTTGGGCGCGGGATTTGCAAATTTTAATTGTATAAATAGGCCTATTATATGTTTTATGAATACATTTTCATACCATAGACATGGCGGGTAGTTAGGCAAAACAGTTTGAAGTGACTCAAATGTTCTAGTTAGATTAATTTATTTTTTATTTTTTTGATTCATGTATCGGTAATTTAAGGATAGTATATCCTGTGTAATGGACATTGCAAGAGATTGTTAATTTGCGCGCCCAACGCTTTTAGTTTTAGTAACATATATTAATTTTTAATATAATTTTAAAGAAATTATACATAATTATTTTCCTCTTTTTAGTACATTTATAAAAGCGTTGTTTTTAAATTTTTTTTTTATATTATTTTATTTAACTCTTTTTAGTTTTTGTAATAAAATATTAATACGTATGGGTTATATACATATACACGATACAATAAGACAATTTGTATTTTAAAAGAAGATAAATTTTTGATTATAAATTCCACCCCATCTTTTTTTTTGATAGACCGAAATTAATTGACCTACAAAGATGAGACATATCAAATAATGCATTGTCACGGGAGTTACATACGTGTATAAAATTTCAAAGCTCTAGGTTAAATGGAACTGGTCGTAATTTCAATCCGCAACTTTGTCGGCCCAAACAATGGAAATTGATTAATTGGCCACCAATCTCAATTTAATTAATTTTTAATTATTGTGAATAGCACATTTTTTAGAGTAAAGTCTATTGAACACCTCTGCCAATGCTCAAAACTCTAAATTAATTATAAATAGGAGAAATTTTGATTATAAAACTTCCACCCCACTTTTTTTGATCGGCCGCCATTTTGTAATTAATTCACCTACAAAGATGAGACATATCAAATATTGCATTGTCACGGGAGTTACATATGTGTATAAAATTTCAAAGCTCTAGGTTAAGTAGAACTGGTCGTAATTTCAATCGCTAACTTTGTCGGACCGAACAATGGAAATGTGATTAATTGGCCGCTAATCTCAATTTAATTAATTTTTAATTATTTTGAATAGCACATTTTGTAGAGTAAAGTCTATTTAACACCTCTGCCAATGCTCAAAACTCTAAATTAATTATAAATAGGAGAAATTTTGATTATAAAACTTCCACCCCACTTTTTTTGATCCGCCGCCATTTTGTAATTAATTCACCTACAAAGATGAGACATATCAAATATTGCATTGTCACGGGAGTTACATATGTGTATAAAATTTCAAAGCTCTAGATTAACTAGAACTGGTCGTAATTTCAATCGCTAACTTTGTCGGACCGAACAATGGAAATGTGATTAATTGGCCGCTAATCTGAATTTAATTAATTTTTAATTATTTTGAATAGCACATTTTGTAGAGTAAAGTCTATTGAACACCTCTGCCAATGCTCAAAACTCTAAATTAATTATAAATAGGAGAAATTTTGATTATAAAACTTCCCCACCACTTTTTTTGATCCGCCGCCATTTTGTAATTAATTCACCTACAAAGATGAGACATATCAAATATTGCATTGTCACGGGAGTTACATATGTGTATAAAATTTCAAAGCTCTAGGTTAAGTAGAACTGGTCGTAATCTCAATCCGCAACTTTGTCGGCCCAAACAATGGAAATTGATTAATTGGCCGCTAATCTGAATTTAATTAATTTTTAATTATTTTGAATAGCACATTTTTTAGAGTAAAGTCTATTTAACACCTCTGCCAATGCTCAAAACTCTAAATTAATTATAAATAGGAGAAATTTTGATTATAAAACTTCCCCCCCCACTTTTTTTGATCCGCCGCCATTTTGTAATTAATTCACCTACAAAGATGAGACACATCAAATATTGCATTGTCACGGGAGTTACATATGAGTATAAAAGTTCAAAGCTCTAGGTTAAGTAGAACTGGTCGTAATTTCAATCGCTAACTTTGTCGGACCGAACAATGAAAATGTGATTAATTTGCCGCTAATCTGAATTTAATTAATTTTTAATTATTTTGAATAGCACATTTTTTAGAGTAAAGTCTATTTAACACCTCTGCCAATGCTCAAAACTCTAAATTAATTATAAATAGGAGAAATTTTGATTATAAAACTTCCACCCCACTTTTTTTGATCCGCCGCCATTTTGTAATTAGTTCACCTACAAAGATGAGACACATCAAATATTGCATTGTCACGGGAGTTACATATGAGTATAAAAGTTCAAAGCTCTAGATTAACTAGAACTGGTCGTAATTTCAATCGCTAACTTTGTCGGACCGAACAATGGAAATGTGATTAATTGGCCGCTAATCTGAATTTAATTAATTTTTAATTATTTTGAATAGCACATTTTTTAGAGTAAAGTCTATTGAACACCTCTGCCAATGCTCGAAACTCTAAATTAATTATAAATAGGAGAAATTTTGATTATAAAACTTCCACCCCACTTTTTTTGATCCGCCGCCATTTTGTAATTAATTCACCTACAAAGATGAGACATATCAAATATTGCATTGTCACGGGAGTTACATATGTGTATAAAATTTCAAAGGTCTAGGTTAAGTAGAACTGGTCGTAATTTCAATCGCTAACTTTGTCGGACCGAACAATGAAAATGTGATTAATTGGCCGCTAATCTGAATTTAATTAATTTTTAATTATTTTGAATAGCACATTTTGTAGAGTAAAGTCTATTGAACACCTCTGCCAATGCTCGAAACTCTAAATTAATTATAAATAGGAGAAATTTTGATTATAAAACTTCCCCCCACTTTTTTTGATCGGCCGCCATTTTGTAATTAGTTCACCTACAAAGATGAGACACATCAAATATTGCATTGTCACGGGAGTTACATATGAGTATAAAAGTTCAAAGCTCTAGATTAACTAGAACTGGTCGTAATTTCAATCGCTAACTTTGTCGGACCGAACAATGAAAATGTGATTAATTGGCCGCTAATCTGAATTTAATTAATTTTTAATTATTTTGAATAGCACATTTTTTAGAGTAAAGTCTATTTAACACCTCTGCCAATGCTCAAAACTCTAAATTAATTATAAATAGGAGAAATTTTGATTATAAAACTTCCCCCCCACTTTTTTTGATCCGCCGCCATTTTGTAATTAGTTCACCTACAAAGATGAGACACATCAAATATTGCATTGTCACGGGAGTTACATATGAGTATAAAAGTTCAAAGCTCTAGATTAACTAGAACTGGTCGTAATTTCAATCGCTAACTTTGTCGGACCGAACAATGGAAATGTGATTAATTGGCCGCTAATCTGAATTTAATTAATTTTTAATTATTTTGAATAGCACATTTTTTAGAGTAAAGTCTATTGAACACCTCTGCCAATGCTCGAAACTCTAAATTAATTATAAATAGGAGAAATTTTGATTATAAAACTTCCACCCCACTTTTTTTGATCCGCCGCCATTTTGTAATTAATTCACCTACAAAGATGAGACATATCAAATATTGCATTGTCACGGGAGTTACATATGTGTATAAAATTTCAAAGCTCTAGGTTAAGTAGAACTGGTCGTAATTTCAATCGCTAACTTTGTCGGACCGAACAATGAAAATGTGATTAATTGGCCGCTAATCTGAATTTAATTAATTTTTAATTATTTTGAATAGCACATTTTGTAGAGTAAAGTCTATTGAACACCTCTGCCAATGCTCGAAACTCTAAATTAATTATAAATAGGAGAAATTTTGATTATAAAACTTCCCCCCCACTTTTTTTGATCGGCCGCCATTTTGTAATTAGTTCACCTACAAAGATGAGACACATCAAATATTGCATTGTCACGGGAGTTACATATGAGTATAAAAGTTCAAAGCTCTAGATTAACTAGAACTGGTCGTAATTTCAATCGCTAACTTTGTCGGACCGAACAATGAAAATGTGATTAATTGGCCGCTAATCTGAATTTAATTAATTTTTAATTATTTTGAATAGCACATTTTTTAGAGTAGTCTATTTAACACCTCTGCCAATGCTCAAAACTCTAAATTAATTATAAATAGGAGAAATTTTGATTATAAAACTTCCCCCCCCACTTTTTTTGATCCGCCGCCATTTTGTAATTAATTCACCTACAAAGATGAGACACATCAAATATTGCATTGTCACGGGAGTTACATATGAGTATAAAAGTTCAAAGCTCTAGGTTAAGTAGAACTGGTCGTAATTTCAATCGCTAACTTTGTCGGACCGAACAATGAAAATGTGATTAATTGGCCGCTAATCTGAATTTAATTAATTTTTAATTATTTTGAATAGCACATTTTGTAGAGTAAAGTCTATTGAACACCTCTGCCAATGCTCGAAACTCTAAATTAATTATAAATAGGAGAAATTTTGATTATAAAACTTCCACCCCACTTTTTTTGATCCGCCGCCATTTTGTAATTAGTTCACCTACAAAGATGAGACACATCAAATATTGCATTGTCACGGGAGTTACATATGAGTATAAAAGTTCAAAGCTCTAGGTTAAGTAGAACTGGTCGTAATTTCAATCGCTAACTTTGTCGGACCGAACAATGAAAATGTGATTAATTGGCCGCTAATCTGAATTTAATTAATTTTTAATTATTTTGAATAGCACATTTTTTAGAGTAAAGTCTATTGAACACCTCTGCCAATGCTCGAAACTCTAAATTAATTATAAATAGGAGAAATTTTGATTATAAAACTTCCCCCCCACTTTTTTTGATCGGCCGCCATTTTGTAATTAGTTCACCTACAAAGATGAGACACATCAAATATTGCATTGTCACGGGAGTTACATATGAGTATAAAAGTTCAAAGCTCTAGATTAACTAGAACTGGTCGTAATTTCAATCGCTAACTTTGTCGGACCGAACAATGAAAATGTGATTAATTGGCCGCTAATCTGAATTTAATTAATTTTTAATTATTTTGAATAGCACATTTTTTAGAGTAAAGTCTATTTAACACCTCTGCCAATGCTCAAAACTCTAAATTAATTATAAATAGGAGAAATTTTGATTATAAAACTTCCCCCCTACTTTTTTTGATCCGCCGCCATTTTGTAATTAGTTCACCTACAAAGATGAGACACATCAAATATTGCATTGTCACGGGAGTTACATATGAGTATAAAAGTTCAAAGCTCTAGATTAACTAGAACTGGTCGTAATTTCAATCGCTAACTTTGTCGGACCGAACAATGAAAATGTGATTAATTGGCCGCTAATCTGAATTTAATTAATTTTTAATTATTTTGAATAGCACATTTTTTAGAGTAAAGTCTATTTAACACCTCTGCCAATGCTCAAAACTCTAAATTAATTATAAATAGGAGAAATTTTGATTATAAAACTTCCCCTTCCACTTTTTTTGATCCGCCGCCATTTTGTAATTAATTCACCTACAAAGATGAGACACATCAAATATTGCATTGTCACGGGAGTTACATATGAGTATAAAAGTTCAAAGCTCTAGGTTAAGTAGAACTGGTCGTAATTTCAATCGCTAACTTTGTCGGACCGAACAATGAAAATGTGATTAATTGGCCGCTAATCTGAATTTAATTAATTTTTAATTATTTTGAATAGCACATTTTGTAGAGTAAAGTCTATTGAACACCTCTGCCAATGCTCGAAACTCTAAATTAATTATAAATAGGAGAAATTTTGATTATAAAACTTCCACCCCACTTTTTTTGATCCGCCGCCATTTTGTAATTAGTTCACCTACAAAGATGAGACACATCAAATATTGCATTGTCACGGGAGTTACATATGAGTATAAAAGTTCAAAGCTCTAGATTAACTAGAACTGGTCGTAATTTCAATCGCTAACTTTGTCGGACCGAACAATGAAAATGTGATTAATTGGCCGCTAATCTGAATTTAATTAATTTTTAATTATTTTGAATAGCACATTTTGTAGAGTAAAGTCTATTTAACACCTCTGCCAATGCTCAAAACTCTAAATTAATTATAAATAGGAGAAATTTTGATTATAAAACTTCCCCCCCCACTTTTTTTGATCCGCCGCCATTTTGTAATTAATTCACCTACAAAGATGAGACATATCAAATATTGCATTGTCACGGGAGTTACATATGTGTATAAAATTTCAAAGCTCTAGGTTAAGTAGAACTGGTCGTAATTTCAATCGCTAACTTTGTCGGACCGAACAATGAAAATGTGATTAATTGGCCGCTAATCTGAATTTAATTAATTTTTAATTATTTTGAATAGCACATTTTGTAGAGTAAAGTCTATTGAACACCTCTGCCAATGCTCAAAACTCTAAATTAATTATAAATAGGAGAAATTTTGATTATAAAACTTCCCCCCACTTTTTTTTGATCGGCCGCCATTTTGTAATTAGTTCACCTACAAAGATGAGACACATCAAATATTGCATTGTCACGGGAGTTACATATGTGTATAAAATTTCAAAGCTCTAGTTTAACTTGAAGTGGTCGTAATTTCAATCGCTAACTTTGTCGGCCTAAACAACGGAAATTGATTAATTGGCCGCCAATCTCAATTTAATTAATTTTTAATAATTTTGAATAGCACATTTTGTAGTGTAAAGTCTATTTAACACCTCTGTCAATGCTCAAAACTCTAAATTAATTATAAATAGGAGAAATTTTGATTATAAAACTTCCCCCCACTTTTTTTGATCCGCCGCCATTTTGTAATTAATTCACCTACAAAGATGAGACATATCAAATATTGCATTGTCACGGGAGTTACATATGTGTATAAAATTTCAAAGCTCTAGGTTA
>JAKCPI010003618.1:0-13263 GCA_023213315.1 Euborellia annulipes | reverse complement strand
TGTATAATTTTTTGCCATGAGGTAGATTTGGACTCGAGTTGTTTTCAGCTTAGGGTTATAGGATTAGACCCTTGACTAATCAGCCTCCTCATAAAATTCTATTAAGTATTGAAATTCTCCATCTTTCAGCTTTTGAATGACAAGTTGTTCAAAAATTAAAATTTTATTCCGAACTGATTCTTTATATTTTTGAATAGGCTGACATGGAATTATACTTCTCAGGGGAAATATCCTATTTTTATTATTTTTATTATTTACATTTGCAGATTGACTAGAATAAAAGTTCTGAATTATTCTGTTTTATGGATTTATTTATTTTTGATCAAATGCCGACGTTTTAAACGCTGATTACTCGTGGCCACCCACCCGAGGTTCCGCCGGGCTTGATATTGCTTGACCGCAACGATCTCTGTTGCTCTCTATTCTTCAGCCGGCTCTTCTTGAATTCGAAAAATTCCAATTGAGCGCTTTAATATAATTTATTTATTTTCTCTTATGATTGTTCTTATTGAAATCTTTTGTTATTATGATTTGTTATAGAATCATATGATGTTGATGACTTTCTCCCTGAAAATTCTTATATTTTAATTAGAATGCACCTGAATAATTGTATTAAATACACACACCGTCTTCCTTCCTTTCTTTTCCTTCTAATTGGCAAAAAAAAAAAGGAGAAAAGATAGAAAAAGAAGAAGGCTACGTTGCCAATTTCATCAACTCCCAGATGAGATGCTATAATTTGTTAAATATATAATAATAAAATATTAAATTTCAACTTGAAATATGAGATGTATCGCCTCATCGTTATAACAAATTAAGTCTTCTTAGTAGGCGAGGTGTGTACTCACGGGAGAGAGACTTTTTATAAAATCTCGACTCGCTACAGGCACCCAATTTTTTTTTTTTTTTTTTTTTTTTTTTCATAGTTAAAATTAGGTCATGCCCCATAAATTTTATATTTCATCGTGACATTATCTTTTATGTATTTTCTAAAAAAAATCCACCTCACGTGATACGGAGTAAGACACTATTTCAACTTCAAAATCTTCAATTAGACTTTTTCAACTTTATATTTGTTTTAAAACCTTTTCATGAATATAAGAAATTGTAGTAGCATTTTTAAAAATATTTTATTATTTCGAAATTATTGAAAATTTTGAAATTTTACTAAAATTTTAGTCACCTATTTAAAAAATTTTGTTATAACTAATGGTAATTAATCGGTATCTCAGGGATCTTTATATAGGCCTACTGTATGTATATGTTCTTATTTTATTTATACTTTCCTGAAGCGATTCACTTTCTCCTGAAGGGTGAGCTTCTGTGGCAAGCCATTTTGGATCTGACGATAAGACGAAAAATGCTGTGGAATCGTGGGTATCGATATTGGCAGCTTTACAAAAACTGGTCTCCCGCTAAGACATTGGCGGAAACTATGTTGAAAAACAGTTGTTGATATAGTTTTTTCATGTAAAAAAAAATTGATTTCAAAAACATTTTTTTTACTAGGGGGGTTTTTTTTTCCAAACGGTACTTACCTTCTGGATAGTCCTTGTATTTGAGTATTTAATTTTTTCCGCCAGGTTTCGTCTTAATTTCTAAACTTTGCATCAGGTTATTCCCCACTCTTCTAAGGATTTATCTATGTAAAACTTCAGGTCCATAATGTTTTTAAGGGGGGGGGGGGGGGGGGGAAGGGCCCCCGAAATTTCCAAACACATATACATATATAGGGATATACAGACATCAGCGCAACAAATTTTTCCGCAGGGTGGACAACTTTGGTTCCGCAATAGAAAAAATGTTCCTCAAAAATTTCGTGTGAAAAAAGTAGTTTCTTAAAAAAAAGAATTTTTCCTCAGAAAAATTTTTGAGTTCGAGCCCCCCCGAAAAAAATTTCTATATACGCCCCTGGTTTTTAATGTTCGCTTCGTGAATTGGCTTAATTTTTTACTTTCTCTAATCTATGTATATATTGGATCCAAAAATTCGATGTCGAGATTTTAATGGATATATATCGTTCTCCTGAGATCTAAAAAAGTGGTTTCCGCGACATGATCTGTCTGTCTGTGTGTTTGTGAACAAAATATCTCAGGAACCGAAAGAGCTACAAGGTTGAAATTTTATATTTAAATTAGGCACCCCTCCAAGAGGTAAAAATAAGCTTTTGAACAAAATCGGCAAAAAAGTACTAGTACTTTACTGAAGCACTTTTTTTTTAGTTTATTTTGATTTTCTCAAAATTCGCTCTAACTATTTTGATTAAAATTAAAAATCAATTATTTTTTAGATGCTCTTTAAAATGTATATTCTCATTTTGACCTTGAAATCTTTTGAAGCTCACTTTACTCTTGTACTTCATAGTAGAAATGGTTGGCAGTTAACAAAATTAAAAAATTAAATATATTAAATTTTATATATAAAAAAAAAAGGGAGGGCGGGCGGCGAAGAACAAAACCACAGATCTCCACCGCCTTAAAGAAAAGAACAAATTCGGAAAAAAAAAGTAAAGGAAGGGTGGTTGGTCCCCCGGCGGGCCACCCTCGTTTTTTTTGGAGAAAAGATGGGAAAAAAATATAAAAAGGAAAATTTTCGGCGGACAACCGCGACAAAAGGTGGAAAATATTTTAAAAAATATAAAAAATTTTTTTTTTAAAAATAAAGAATTTTTTTATCTTCTCTTTTTTGGACCAACCTCACAATTGAGCCGCGTTTGAACTTGACGTGCGTTAACTTACGAATAGCAAGAATATCGAATGAAGCTTAAAGCGAAATTAATTCCTAAAAAGATAGGCAACAAAACAGTCATTTAATAATTTAGAAAAAGAACAACTAGGCGTACTAAAAATACATTCACAAAAATATCCCAATAAATTTTAAACCATCCATTAAGCAAAATTCTTATCAATTTAAAGGTGACTTTGACTAACTTCTTGGTGATTGGTTCCAGTATCGCCTTCTTTGTAGTAACCTTTCTATAGGGGAAAATATTCCGTCAATAGAGAGTAAAATTTGTATTTGTTGTACTTCTTTCCGGTGGTCATTCACCAACTATTAGGTAACCAATGCAACTTCCTTCCTCCTTCTTCTTCTTCTTCTTCTAATATACTGACTGCTTCTTCAAAGCGCACTCAAAAGAGTTTCTATCAGATTATTGGTGCATGACTTGACTTTTCAGAATATTTTTAGGGATTTACACATCGCACCTTTTATTCATCATCAATAAATAAATAAATAAGAGATTTCAACATTCTAGATTTCTTCATATTTGAATCGAAATCGAAAACAGGAAAAGTGAAATTATGTTTAATAAAATAAATAAAATTGGATTTAAATTAAATCTTCTGGATTAGAATTTATTAACAGTTTTTAAGGCTTTACGTTTTCCACCGATGTCCACTTACACATGTATATATAATAGATTATTTATAGGAAATGGCCAAATAAAGGACTCTTCAATTAGATTTCACGCGTTTCAAATAAAGTTTATTCATCCATCTTAAGTCAAAAGAGGAATGTTTTATACATTCTATACCAAACGTCTCACATTGTAATGAAATTAGGGGGCAATGAATTGAAAAATCTGACACTACGCGTCAAAATAAGTGTAACACATTGTTGTTATAAGACAAGTTAATCTGAGTCGAGAAGCATATAAAGGTTTTTTATTTGGCTGAACCTGCCCTTTCTCCAATCAACTAATCTGATGTATCTTAGAGATTATTAAACAATAAATATGGACGACTTTTTTTTATACATTTTTCCAAGTAAATGATAAAAGAAAATTCAACCATTTTTATAAAAATTTGGTAATCGAAAGTTGTGTTCTGTGCTTGTCACATCAGATTTTTTGGTCGTCGACATATATTTAGTTTCCGGCGATATACTGTATTAGGATTTAAGATGTAAATTTTTTTTTTTTAAACACTCACACTTTTTTCTCATTCACACACACATACACACAGTCTTTTCGGCAACTTAGGCTATTTAAGACTTTTACAACATCCGTTATAGAGATTAATATACATATTAGGGGTCCAGGCATTCTTAATGTAAAATTTACAAACATGGGAAAATATATTTTGTTACCATGGCAATCTTTTCTCCTATCTTTTCTATGAAGTACTAGAGTAAAATAGTCTTCATAAGATTTCAATGGCAAAATGAGAATATACAATTTAAAGAGCATCTAACAAATAATTGTTTTTTTGAATTTTACTCAAAATCTTTAGAGCGAATTTTGAGAAAATCAAAAAAAAAAACTGAAAAAGAAATAAGTAAAGTACTAGTACTTTTTGGCCGATTTTGTTTAAAAACTTATTTTCAAGCTCCAGGGAGGTGCCTAACTTAGATATAAAATTTTAACCTCGTAGCTCAATTCCTTCATGCTTAAAATTGAACACAGACACCACACACAAACAGAGACAGACAAACCGTTGCGAAAACCACTTTTTTGGACTCAAGTATTACGCTTTTTTTAAGCGCACTGTATTACTAGAACAATCCAAAACGATAGTTTGCATATTTCAAATTTATCTTAATTACGTATTTATATAATAACCTGCAGTTTATAATTTATTGGGTTTTTAAAAGTTCGTATTCGCGATAATACACATTTGAGTGTGTGCGTTTTTTTAGTTTATATTTTATTTATTTATTTATATCGGGAATGTCGATTTTCTAGATTTTCTTAAAAAATCCATTGAGTCGAATGCAATTTATTCCAGGAGTCTTCGGGGTAGTATCAACAATTTGTTAAACTTTTTAATATTTCAATTTCCTAAGGTAAGAGAAAGTTGTGTTCTGTGTGACCAGTCCCACCATATTTTTTCCGTTTTCTTTCAAGATATATTTATATATACATTTTAATTATCAGCGTAGCCAATTTTCAGCCAATGAGGAATAATCGTTGTTTTTTGTTATTTATTTATTCTTGTTTTTTTGTAACATCTTTTTCCTTCCTTTTCTTTCTTTCTTTCTTTCCATTTAAGGATTTATTCATTTATTGATCAACTTCCCTAATAAATAATAAATGAATTCCACTTTGACTGCAATCTTGATTTCTTTTTCTCTTTACTTTTCTTGCTTTTTTTCTTCGTCTCATCGACTAGATAGACCTAGATCCTAGATAGTTGCAAGCTTATCTCCTCTTTTCCCAAGAGTAGAGCGAGTGAGAGAGAGAGTATAAATAAACAAAACCATTAAAAACAAATCTCCAGTTGAGGAGATTATCTTGTTCAGGATAAGAAGGAAATAAATCCTACGGTAAATATATAAATAGGTCCATTAATCTATTAGTTTATTCGACTTAAAGATAAATATCATTTAATATGTTGTAATGATTTTAATAAATCAGCACTTTATAGTTTATATAAATTAAGTATTCTATTGCATAGAATTTCTATTAACCCCCCCTCCCCGGGTACCCACCAGAGGAAGTACTTGATGTAGCTAAACTAAGGAGTCAATAATAATCAGTTGAGGAGGCGTTAAAATAAAAAAAATCTGGTGCCATAGTAGCACAGCACTCAACTTTTAACTTCGGTGTGTTCTGTGTTTGTCACACCAGAGTTTTGTGTCGATAAATTTATAAGCAGAAAACATTGTCTGGTTTTATGAAACCACGATGCGAGTGAAACTTTTTTCGGATCGTAGGCGTTTAACTGAAAATTTTCAGAAAATTATTCAATTAAGGGTATTAAAATCGCGTTTTTAATCTTCTATATATATAATAGCGGTGTGTCCGTCTGTCCGTCTGTCCGTCCGTCTGTCCGTCCGTCTGTCCC
Organism: Euborellia annulipes; assembly: GCA_023213315.1. Taxonomy (NCBI): domain Eukaryota; kingdom Metazoa; phylum Arthropoda; class Insecta; order Dermaptera; family Anisolabididae; genus Euborellia; species Euborellia annulipes. Next base: position 7,477 of record JAKCPI010003618.1, on the reverse strand, counting down.
GTCTGTCACGCTCTGTTTGACCAACTTCCCGTTGGAATTTTGAAACGAAATTTTGCAGTCTTATAGAGGACGTTATGGAGAGTCCCGGAAAAATACTCGGTTCCCGAAATTCCTATAACTTTTCGAGTTATTAATTCCTAAAGTTACGATTTCTCCCATAGGAAATGTACAGAGAAATATTTTTTGTATTCTTTTCATTTGTGTATTCTATGAAGGTAAACAAATCCTCAAGCAGGCACTGGACTGGAATACGTAGTAATAATAATTTTCTTGCCCCTCGGGGCATGGCGTAGGGGTTAGCGTGCTAACCTCATATACCAAACGTCGCGGGTTCGGACCCCAGGCAGTCCGATGATTTTATTTAAGCCATTTGGATACCAAATGGCTTAAATAGAATGCCCTGAATCACATATATGTATATTAAATCAATAACGGTTATCGTAAATGTCTTATATGGCCTGAGTTGCCGAAAAGACTGTGTGAATGTGTGTGTGAGTATGAGTGTGAATGAGAAAAAAGTGTGAGTGTTTATTTATAAAAAAAAGGTTAGTGAGAAAATTGAGGGAAAAAGATTTCAAAAATCTTAGCCTTTACACAAAAAAATAATAATAATAATAATAATAATTGTACAAGGCGAGATTCTGACTAGACGCGAAGCTCGCGGAAGGCGATAGCATTGTTAATTATTTTATTTATTAGGATTGGATAAGGGGTTGAAAAATTGAAAAAAATGTTTTTAAATTTATTTTAGCTAAATCGAAGCCAAATAAATAGAAAACATTCAAAAAATAGCGTTTATTATTATTTGATTAGGGGGGGGATTGAAGGGTTGATTATTTAAGAAAGGCCTTGGAATATTCCAAATCACTTGTTGACATTCTTTTCCAGTTTTAAATATAGTTAGATTAGAGCAAAAGGTATTTTTTTTACTTTTAATAAAAAGGGAATTGTTATTTTCATCTATTTATTCCTTTTTTTTTTTTTTTTTTTATTGTTGGGCTTCAAGGCCATACAATTTCTCATTACAATATTTTATAATACAAATATTTATTCCTATACAAACAGAGAGAGACAAGTCTATCTCTCGTTCAGTCGAGCGCGTGGCCGAGATGCAGGCGCTGCTCTTTTTTGTCTTTAAAGTGAATCAAAGTGAATAATTAATATAGTGTAACCCACCCTGACCTCACCGTCAGCCAACACACCCTCTTAAGCGTCTTATTAAAGGTAATTATTATGCATTTTATCGTTGAAAAAAAAAAGATAGAAACAAATAGAAAAAACGATTCTTTTGAATATGAAAATAAAATAAAAATTAAAATAATTATTTATAAATCTATTCAAATTATTTTGAGAGTAATTTCGCGGTGAAGGCTCGAATTTTCTTAAAGGGGGGAGGTATGAAGGCATTAACCAGGGGGTTAATGCCCCACCCCTAAAATGCACAAAGATATTAATGTTTTTTAATACTTTTACTAAAAAATAAGTGCATTCCGTTTGAGTTAAAATTTATATTCAATATTTAGCAAATAGCATAGTGGGGTAGAAACATTTTAATGTCATTCTAAAATTTCTTATTACTGGGGCGGAATTAATTTTTGAGAATTTCGAAACTCTCTTAAACAGATAATAATAACACCGGGTAACTTAGGAACCTATCGAATCCCTTGCAGAATTTTGTAAGGATTTTTTTCATTAGGTAGAAAAGTAAGATATGATTAGTCCACTTAGAATTTTACTGGGGTGAGTTACCGCATCTTTTTGTATTTAGAACTAATCTCAATTAGGATTTGAATTTTTACTTTCTCTTACCTATATGTATAAGTTAATATCCATATATATAGAGAGAAAGTATTGGATTCATGTCAAAAATTCGATGTCTAGACTTTGATGGATATATACATTTTGAGGTCCCCTGAATCCAAAAATATGGTTTTTGAGACATGGTCTTTCTGTTTGGGTTTAATTTAAAGCATGAAGGAATTGAGCTAGGTGGTTGAAATTTTATATTTAAGTTAGGCACCCCCCTAGGGCGTGAAAATAAGATTTGAGAAAAATATTTTTCTTCAGGAATGGAAGTTAGAAAAAACGAAACCAGAATTTTTTCTTTAAAAATATATTTTAACAGCTGACGTTTCGGCTTTGGTCAAAGCCATCATCGGAGCTGTTAGTGGTCATCCGAGGATGGCTTTTACCAAGGTCGAAACGTAAGCTGTTAAAATATATTTTTAAAGAAAAAAATTCTGGTTGCGTTTTCTTCTAACTTTCATTCCTGATACAAATTCCACCAGCCATAAAATACCTTTATACCAGCTTTTTCCAAACTGTGAGGCGCTGACTAGTCTAAGGGGAGGCGCGAATATTGGCCACCAGGACCAATTTTCCAAATTATTGCTAGTTTTAATATAAATAAGAATAAATAAATAAAAATATTTTTATATAAATTTATATTTTTTAGCATTAAAAATTTTTGTTTTTGTATTACTTTATAAAATGGGAGGGGGGGGGCGTCATAAGAATAAATATTTTTAAGGGAGGCGTGGTAACATAAAGTTTGGAAACCACTGCTCTAAAAGATGTATTTACCTTTAAATTGTACAGTAGCACCAAAAACACATGATTTGAAATTTTGTCGCTTAGGTGGTTTCTGAAATAAACGATTCAATTAAGATTAGATATTTTTTTTATTTTATTAAATTTGAACTGAATCTATGTTTGATATGCAAATCAACCATTCAATGTCTCTCCACAATTACATAGGCAACTTCTAATTTTTATGACAATGCGCAAAAATATTCGAGTGTATTCAATTATAAAATAAAAAAAAAAAAAAAAAAAATTATTCGAATTTCATTTAGAATATTGGAATTTTTTTCCAAAATAAATAAATTCATTTGTGAATAGATATAAAAAAAAAAAACTCTCTATATATTTCATATATAGGGTAAGAGAAAGTAAAAATAGGCCTACTCTTCTCTCTGATTTAATTATATTATTTTTCAAATAAAGACTAAAAAAAATTTTCATTTTTTTATGTAAGTAGGCATATTTGATGAGCTTCATTGACAAGAGACAAGAAAAAAAAATTAATTTTCTATTTCATTAAATAGATGCCTTATTGAAATTATTAATCAAAATTGAGACAAATTTGAGTTTTTGATTGAATTATTAATATATCCTCATCGTATATTAAAAAAAATCTAATAAAAAATATTCAAGTGTCTGGATTTTTTAAAATTAATAAACATTCGAGCGCCATTTCACTTTGCATGTATGCAATATCTAGTGAGCGTATCATTTGTTCAAATAATGTGAAAGGTGTTCGCTAGGTGGCACCAAAAATACCATTTCTTGATCAAATTTAAATGAATAATCAAAACAAATACAATTAATCTTATTATTATTAAATACTGTCTTTTACTAATACTTTTCTCTTTTGTTTCAGGTAAGTCCGTCTCTTCCGTTTTGTGTTAACATAACGCTGCTAAATGGGTTAGTAAATTTCTTTTATTATCATTGCCCTGCGCTTTAGAGCACTCTTGTTTTATGATATAGACCCAAGACCCCTTTCAAGTGAATGATCTCAAATATCAAATCAGTGTTTGAGGAAATGAGGAAAAATTACTAATGTCTGGCGTTAAAATATTAAAGGCACATGACATTAATTTTTAACACTAATGGTTTATGCTTTGGCGTTAAAGTTTTTTCTTATTGAATAGCAATTTGAGACAAAGAGGTGTTAAAATGAATTAAAGCTGATTTCAGATGTTAAAAGTTAACATTTTGGAATTACGTAGACTTAAATAATTAATTTCGATATTAACACAAATCACACTTTTAGGTCTATTCTCTAAAAATAGACGATAAAATTTAACATCTTAAATTGGGTGTTAAAAAATAAAATAATAACATCAGCGTTATGTTCTAAAACAAGTTTTAACAGCAACGTTTATATTTTGCTTTTAGTCAAAATCATAACCTTACTTTTTTTGGTTAATGACGCCATTTTGATGCATTAAATACGGCGTTAAAATATTAAAGGCGGTTGACATTAATTTTTAACACTATTGGCTAAATGTTTACGTTTTGGCGTTAGATTTTTCTTACTGAATAGCAATTTGAGGCAATGAGGTCTTAAAATGAATTAACGCTGATTTCAGATGTTAAAAGTTAACGTTTTTTCTTAAAGAATAGACCTGTTTATATTTTATAATTTATATTGACTACCAAATAATAATTATTTTTTAATTTTTCCAGCAAAGAAGTACTTCTATGACATTACATAGAGAGGATTTTCTAACTTGGGGTAGTTAAAAAAAGCCAATTATAATTTTTCTTTTATATAGAAATCTTGTTTCATATATACATTAAAATAAATCATCAAAGATCGATCTTTAGAAAAATACCTCTCTCTTTGGTGAATGAATTATTTATTATTGAAAGGGAAGAAGAAAACTCAAACTGAAATCAAAAGGGGGGGGGGGGAGGCAATAAAAACCGAAACTCGCTTGTGAGAGGGAAAGAAGAGATGAAAGCGAATGCTACCATCAGCAAAATGATGCGATTTTTAATCATCGAAAGTTGATCTTGATAATTTATTTCAATCAATGTACCTTTGGATATCTATTTATTTATCATTCAAAATAAAAATCTTTACAAAATTTGCTATTTAAGGGGGTTCAGGAGCGACGTCTAAACGTACTTAAAAAAAAAAAAAACTAGACTATTTTAAGGACTTTTTCAATGGGGGTTTTTTTTTAAATGGGTTAAATTCATAAGAGATTATTAGAACATCGAGCTATAATTTTTTAATGACTTATTAAAAAATTATCGTAATTAATTTTTTTGTTATCAAGCAAATACAAAAAAACAATCTGTCCCAATAATCTTTAAATTTTTTTTAAATTTAAAAATGAATTTATTGTTATTATTAATCACATATTAATTAAGAAATTTTTAAAATAAACTTAGATGATTTATTTGAAATTCAACTGTCAAATTAGTTCAGGATTCTTGCAATAGATGGCAGGCTAGTCTAACAGCCGATATATTATTAGCCTATATCTGACCTATATTTATATATTTTTATTTTTTTGTCCACCAACATTAAGGTGCGCGTCTCGGGGTGCTAATTTTTGGGACTTTCCAGCGGCCACAATTTAGAAGCTACCGACCTCAAATTTTTTTTTTTAAATTAAAGCTATTTAAAATATCTACAACTTATAGCCCTTTTTTGATTTTCAAAAAAAAAATTTTTTTTAGATTAATCGCATTAAATAAAAGATATTTAAAAAAAAAAGGAGCTCTATAAGTTGTAGATAATTAAATTAGTAATCATTGTGTTAAAGAATAATTAATTTTTTGCCTTTAATTAATTAGCTGGAAAGTCTAGAATGAAATGGATCAAGTTGCGTGTATTCTAATGGGGGAACACTAACGCCATCTGGTGCCGCCTTCGAGTCAATCGTGTTTTAACGGTTTTCCGAGACGCGCCCCTTAATATATTTTTTTTTTCAATCCAATTTCCTCTCTCAAGATTATATAAATTATTTTAAGCCTTTAAGCATTTTTCCTAATGATTTAATTAATAAAGGAAATTGGTAATTTCGCCATTCCAATTGGTACATGGTCTCCTCTTATATCATCATCCCCTCGGTTACATATTACACGGATAAACAACTAAAACTAATTTATTTATTCAATTATATATTTATGTGTGCGTTTGTATGTGTAATTGAATCGGATCAGAGTGTTTACTCTTTGTTTGGAATTGAGGTTAACTACGATTATATATAATCACCAAGTCAATGATTAAACGGTTTCATTTGATCGTTGAGCTTAACGTCGATAAGCGCGGGATTATGAGTTTATAGGTTGGTACTTTATTTTCTAAACCCCCTCGCTAGGTCATTTCATTAGGATTTAGCCACGGCTGGATAATTAAACTATGGATAAATTCAATATGTTTTGTACAATGAATATTAAAAACGTTCAATAAGAAAAATATCTCTCACTCACCTAAAATAATATTTTTTTACAAGTAGGAACGACCGTCTAAAACGTACATTAAAAAAAAACTAGACTATTTTAAGGACTTTTTTCAATTCGGTTTTTTTTTTTAATGAATTATATTCATAAGGGATTATTGCAACAAAAAATGATAAATTTTTTAAATGACTTATTTATTTATTTATTGAATTCCTACCCTCTTCCCCTTCTCGGGTTTAATGTCAGCTTTGGACCGCAGTAGTATGTTTATTTAGTTTCTTCCGGTTTCCATTCTTATAATATAATTTGAGCTATATACAATTTAATTAACTTTCTCTTACCTATGTATATATGTAATATATATATATAGAGAGAAAGTATTGGATTCATGTCAAAAATTCGATGTCGAGATTTGGATGGATCTACACGTTTTGAGGTCCCCTGAATCCAAAAAAGTGGTTTTCGCGACATGGTCTGTCTGTCTGTGTGTGTGTTTGTCTGTGTGTGTTACAATTTTAAGCATGAAGGAATTGAGCTAGGAGGTTGAAATTTTATATTTAAGTTAGGAAACTCCCCCGGGACCGGAAAATTAAGCTTTTAATCAAAATCGGCCAAAGAGTACTAGTACTTTACTGATGTAGTTTTCAGTTTTTTACGATTTTCTCAAAATTTCACTCAACGATTTTTTTTAAAATTCATAAATCAATTATTTTTAGGATGCTCTTTAAAATGTATATTTACTCATTTTGCAATTGAAATCTTCTGAAGACCACTTTACTCTTGTATTTCATAGAGGAAGATAGGAGAAATGGTTGCCATGGTAACAAAATATAAATATTTTCACATACTTATAAATTTTACATCTGAATTCAAATGTTCCGTACCATCTATCGGGATCTGAATATATTGTCGACACAAAAATCTAGTGTGACAAGCACAGAATACAACTTTTGATTAACGAAGGTTTTAAGAGAGGATTGTCCTTGTGCTGTACGCCAGTCACACCAGTTTTTTAACAAGTAGAACAGCCGTCTAAACGTAGTTAAAAAAAAAACGACTATTTTAAGGACTTTTTTCAATTCGCTTTTTTTTAATGAATTATATTCATAAGGGATTATTGTAAAAAAAAGATTATAATTTAAAAATGACTCATTAAAAAATTATAAAAATTAATAAGTGGGTAAAAATGAGAGATGCAATAGTTATTCTTTATTCAGATAATTCATACAGCTGACGTTTCGGTTCCGTGTTTGAACCATCCTCAGAATTGGCGAAAAGTCTCTGAGCTCTAAGGATGGTTCGTTCAAACGGAACCGAAAGGCTCAATATGGAGGATAATCAGATAAAAATAACCTTAGCACGTTTTACCCTCTTATTAATATAAAATCTCAACAATAAATTGTTTATATAAAAATTAACTTTTTTGTTATCAAGCAAATACAGTAAAACAAACTGTTACAATAATTTTAAATTTTTTTTAAATTTAAAAATG